>JAFEMH010006272.1:0-129873 GCA_022495995.1 Adenophora triphylla var. japonica | reverse complement strand
TTTGGGGAAGTGTCTTTTAAAATGGGACGCCCAAAAAGTAGTGTCTATGGCTTTTAGGCCGGGACGAAGGGAGCATATAAAGAGAGTTATTTATTTAGCAAATTTTGTAGTATAAATAGTCTCTATTAGTCAAAACGTTTTCCTTCCCCGTAACAAATACCCATCTCCCCTCTCAAACATACAGCTTGTTGTGTCTGGTGATTTTTCTTGAATTTACAAGGTACATAATGGGTGCAAATCAGTTAATGAAAATGTGGAAAGTGTGAAGTTACAGAAGACACCCAAGTTTTGCATCAACGACCGTAATACATGGATTTGTTAATTGAAATTATGCAGAGGCTTGACGGCCGGTCATTAGGCACGCGGCGGCTTGTGTTTGCCGACAATGGCGGTCCATCACTCGGAACGACTCCATTTGGGAGCATTCCTCTGTTTCCGCCACGTCTCACCGGCTCCTATCGCTATGAGACCCGTGGTGGTGGCGCTTGGTGGGTACCGGAGACTTCGCTACGATGATCTTGCGTCAGGCCGGTGCTGGGATCAGGGCCGACTCAAGCGGAGGAGAATCGCTGGCATGAGTCCGGAGTTGGTGCGGCGGGTGTGGAATAAGAATGAGGTGGAGCTCTCGCTGTCGTTGTTTTTGTGTGGAGTATTATGAGAGGCTGTTGAGTGGTGGTGGAAGAATTCGGTAGTGATTCTCCGGCGCTCGTCGCTCGCTTCTCTGCAAGGCCGTCAAATTTATGACGGACGGCATGCATTTGGCAATAATATGCTAGCACGACGTCGTTTTATTAAATTTGTTCTACTTTTTATTTTCCTTTTTAAGTCAAAGTTTCTTAAATAAAATTAGATGGGGATTGTTTTAACGGGATAATTATGTTGATGAGAGATGATCAAATGTCATTAGAATTTTTGTAGGTTTAGTAGTTATATGGTGACAAGGGAGTTGATGCTACCACGTAGATGCATGTCCAAATAAAATCGGAACCGACTTGAATCGACGGTAAAATTGAAACCGGGAACCGACGAGAATCGGGAACCGCCGAACCGGAAACCGAACGTAATCGGGAACCGGATTGAAACGGCTCCGAATACGAATCCACCATATTTGGAACCGAGGGAACCGGCGGAACCTGGGAATGCAAGTGGCCCGGTTCGAATCGGAACCGGAACTCCAATGTAAGTTAAATATAATATTTAGCATTTATCTCAAGATTTTTATTTAGTATTTGTACTTGTAGTCAGTAGTGCCATTGTTTTATTTAAATTCTAAAAAATATTGTTCGAATTTTTATTCTATCTTTAATAATATACTAACCAAATTTTGTCCACTTCTCATTCTTTCAAAACATACTTCCCCAAGTGAAAAAAAAAAAAATAGATTAGTTAGCGTCTTTACAAATATTAAGAGGCATTTGCCTGATTAAAAAAAAAAAAAGTTAGAAAAAGCTGGTGATGTAGGATGATCCGGTGGAACCGTTGGAATCGGAACCGGAACCGACGGATAGAACCTGGAACCGGAACCTGATTAATATGGTTCGAATACGGTTTTTGGCTTATTTGAAAACCTGGAACCTAGCGGTTCAAACCGGAACCGAAACCGTAACCTGTTTCGGGACATAGTCTACTACCATGAGAAATCTCGGGGTTGCACAGAACCGAATTGGTTGGGATACTCCGGCTTCCTCCTTGTAAGACGGGCTGCTTCTACACTCAAGCAACGCACGTGAACTAGTGCCGGGGCGACTCCGGCGAACTCCTCCTGCGCGAGAATAAGTGTTAGATGATCGCGTGATGCAGTAATATCAAAGAAAACCCAGAGAGAGAGAGTAGAGGAGAGAGAGAGAGCTATACATGCAAATGATACTAGTTCATCTTTTATATACTTTCAAGCCCCCATGTGCTTATACGGGGGACACTTCACAATCATTCAAAAGTGGGTCTCAACCAACCTTAAGTTAGCGGGATTTCACTATTCACCTTTGTCACATCAATCACACATCACAAATAGCTGTGTTGCTGGGCAAAGGCCAATCGGAACCAGGTAGGGAAACGCCGTACACCCATGCTCATAGGCGACAACCATAGACGGAGGGCGACATTCGAATGTCGCCCTTCCTAGATGTCCTTGCGGAAATGTATCCCCTCAGACATAGTCATAATGAACTTCACCCTTGCTACCGGGTTTCTCGCACGACCTTGTTACAGATGCGGCCGTATTCTCACGCGCCTTCTTATCATTGCCTCATTTTGAGCCTATGCGCCTCCTCAATGTCGCTCCATTGCCATTATTTTATCGGGATGGCCCCTATCCATCGGGCTCGGCCCACGGCTAGTTACTGGGCCTAAGCCCTGCATTGGGCCCAATTCATTTTACCTCCGGGTCGCATCGTAAGCCCCCAAGTTCGAGCCTTGGACTATTTATGGTCCAGACGAGAACTTTCATGTATGTCGGACGGATCTCGCGCTTTTATCTATTTCTGCGATAACGAGTCTCAACCGCCATCTGTATTACACGTGTCGATCCGGGGTCGAGTAAGACGGTTTGGCAGCCGTACACTTACCTTGGAAACCGAGCCGTCTTTTCCTATTAATACTCACAATAATGGGGGGAATTTCAAAAATCACACCCTCTTAAATACTCCTTGAAATCCCAAACCTTTCCACTCCCGACATTTCCTTGGGAACCTATAAACCTTCTTCCAAACCTACTTCACTCATCCTTACTCATTCGATCTTCCGCTTCCAGAGGCTAACGGTGTTCCGATTTCGGTGACCTTTTCCCCGAGCTCTCTCGTATATTCCAAAGCTGTTTGTGGCATTCTCAAGGAAAGCTGGTGGCGTACAGAGCTTTCCAACTCCCTTACCAGCTACTCCTTCAAGCCTTCCTCCCTTTCTGCAAATCTCCAGGTAATCATTTCTTAACTTTGAATTCTCGCTTGCATTTTCGCTTGAGTTCTCGCTTGAATTCTCGCTTTCACCCGTCCCATGCCACGCCTAACACAAAATTATTTTTCTAAAACCTGTCAAACTTGGCCAACGCGCAATAAATGGGGGTTTAAAGAAAAGAGATAGTGGCGGCCCGAATCTCGCTCGCGAATCTTTGCTTCATGTTTATGCGACATGGAGCGGATGTCGCCCTTCAAGGCCTTAGAAACTAAGTGGTCCCCTTTTCCCGCACGAATCCGATCCTACGCACACTTTCTACACAACTTTACACCCCACTCATGCCTCTGCGACATCTATCTTTCCCTTTAAACCGGAGTTTTCGGCACTATCATAGCCCCCAATTTACTTGGTCCTCCCTTCTATCCACAAGTCATGTCTTCCTCCTAACTCAACCTCCAACCATGATGTCTCTGATACCCCGGCGGCCGAGACCTCGTGAGCGACCACTCCATCTCGCAGTGGTTCTTCCAACTCCCGAGGTCGCTTCTGATCCAGCTAGCTTCTTCTCACACGTATTTACAAACCCATTATCATGTTAAATATGGAATTAACCCCGACATTTACCGTGTGTAGCCCTATGTAGGAGACTTATCTCTATCCTCCATGCGAAATAGGGACGACGGTATCATTGTTTATCCCTCTCAATTAGATGCCGGCTTAAGGATTCCCATCGATCCTTTTATTTGCCGCCGCTTCGCTTCAAAGCTAATGCCGCCATAGTTGACCTCCATCCAAACGCTATTAGTGGTCCTCACCGCTACTTAGTGATCTCGCGAGCCTCGAAACAGAACCTTCCGTCCCCGCTTATCAATCTGTTTGATGGTTATACCGTATCTGTAGAGGGGAGGTGTTGTTGAAAATCGCCTTTCTATCAAATACAAAACCCGGACTTTTGACCCCATTGCCTAGGAAAGTCCATAATTGGCGGTCAAATCCCCTTTTCATCATATCGCGTGTAGGTTGGACCCACCCTTGTGATCTAGGCGACATCAACCCAAAAATCGAAACTCACAACGCCTTAGTAGCCTGAGATACTTCTATTACGTACATAAATTTTTTTATGGTTTTAGCCGACGCCTCCGACACGGGATTGGCTTTGCTTCGTGGCGAGATATTCTAGCTCTGGCCTTCATTGCTTAGGAAAGTTGGTCTTCCCTGACACGCTTACCCCGATAATGAATCTCGCTTAATCATTTGAAAGCAACCCGATCCCCTACCCCCGGGTTGGGACCTTCACCACGGAATTGCTTTCGCCGCCGAGCGCTGGACTCATACCGAAAGGATCGCCGTTGCAAGACTATGTAGACGAAGTTCCTCGGTATGTGTCTCCGCCTTTATGCCTTTTACTTTGTTTCTCTTCTCTTTTTACTAAATGTTTCTTTTTCATTCGTGGATTTTGACTTACATGGACGTGTCTCGACACACGATGCTAGCTGCTCGGCCTGCCAAATCTGATAGGTCGCCAAGGCGGCTACCAATGCTCGCCAAACCGACTTTATCCAAGGCCGCCGAGATAGAGCTCCCAATCTCTCATCGTGGGATGACTTTGAGGCGATAGCTCGCGAAAAGCCGCGGGCCGACGCGAAAATCTAGCAGAGCCAAAACTCCGTTGGGATCATCCACCATTTCTCGAGCGAGATGAAGAGATGGAAGTAGAAACTTTGGAAAAAGAGACCGATGTTGCCGTGGAAGAAGCTGTCCCTCCGGCCACTTCCCCACAACCCGCTGGTTCCCGCCCCCACAAAAGGGGGCGCACTGAGGAGGAGCCAGAGGTCGTGGAAGAATCAACTGAGGAAGAGGCCGAGCTAGTGAGCTGGCTTAGGGAGGGGTTTGAGATGCCCACTGACAGGAATGGCTTTTACGATCTAAGTGTGGAGATTGCCTCGGCCCCCACTCGCGAGGTCTTGATATTCATTCCCGCGACCCGAACAATGAGTCTTATTGGTGCCGGTATGCTTGAGCGGATAGGCGACAAGGCGGAAATAGACAAAGTGGTGGAAGAAGACATTGATCTATCTCTGAACATGGCCGGCCTTCAGATCTGTGGGGTGGGTATTGCCGCCTCTTACCTTACTTTAGCTTTATCATGTACTAAACTTTTTCCTGAACTTTTTACAGATAGCGAGTACTCTGTATGGGTTTAGAAACAAATTTAAGCGTGCGGTTCGTGAGTCTGAAAAGATAGATAAGGCTCGCAAGCGAGCTTTGGCTGACAAAGAGAAATACAAGAATAGGTGTGGGGAGATGGAGAAAGAGCAGGCGACGCTTCAAGGGGAAAAGTTGAAGACGGCTGCGATAATTAAGGCCGCCGAGGACAAAGCACTAGAGGCCGAGAACAAACCTCAAGAGATTTCCTCAAAGCAAACCGGCGCCGGAAGAGAAGATTCGGGACCTAGAAGCCGATAACTGGCCAAGGCGACAAAGAATGATGATTTGATCAAAGAGATTGCCGTCAACAAAGAGAAAGCGTGAGTCTCGACGCAATGGACATGTACGACAAAGCCTTACTCCATGTCATGCGGGCAGCGGCAAGTTCTCCGTGGAAATCCCGCCATTACCCCGAGCTTATCGCCAAGTGGGGATCCGAGCAAATTTATAGCGATTTTTGCTTTCCGCGGTCATTCCATTGTTCCTTATAAGGAGGGCGAGCTTAAGGCCCCGGCCGCAGAAGATAAACTCTTAGGTAAGCCGGTTTGGAATCCTCCTTCCCGATCGACAATGATGCCTTGTCGATGTGGGTGGACTTGATCGCGAGAAAGGTAAAGCCCTCTTAGCCGCTAAAAACGCCGCTCGCGAAGCTCTTCAAGGCCGCTAGGACCTCCACCCGGAATCAGCCATCTCGCCCTCAAACATATTGATTCTCTTTTGAAAACAATCTTGGTTTGCACTGCACAATTTACTTTTTATTGCCTTTTGGGATGTCGCGGTTTGCGACTTAAACATTGAAACTTGTATTTTGGTATGTTGTCACGGTTTGTGACTTGAACATTTTGAATTGCTTTCTGGATCGCGGTTTGCGAATTAATACTTTGTCATAATGCCACGGTTTTGCGGCATGCACCTTTCTTTATCTTCCGCCTTCCGTACATGGTTCTTTTAACATCTTGCTTTACAATAATTTAGATGTTGCTATTAGCGACTTCTGCTTTGTATTTGATTGTCATGAATTCTCCTTGATGCCTATTTTGACTATTTGAACAAATGATGTGCGACTTGAACTCCATATCTTTGCTATCATTGCTTCGTTTATTGTTACTAGTTCTAAGTTTACTCAAATGTCGCCATTTTTGCTTCGATAGTTCATCGAAGACTCCCTTCCCTTTCTCTTATCTATATACATACTACTCCCTCCAAAAGAGTGAGGCTTGTCTTTAGGCAGCCTTACTCCATTGCTAGAGGCATAGGCGACATACATTGTGAATGACTTTCTATTTGGCGACAATCGCCTCCTTTTACGGGTTCATCCACGCAGCGACTTGAAAACGTTGTCTGTGCATATTATTTTTCTAGGCGCCTAGCATTTCGCTTCTAGGTCGCCGCGCCTGGCATTTCACTCTTCCAGGTCGCAAGGTTTGGTGCCAAGGAACCATTATTTGCAAGGCACCGCCCCTTTCTCGCCCATAAAAAGGCTGGGACTTTTCTAGGTGCCTGGAACCGTCAGCTCCAGGACACCGCGACTTGAAACCGTTTTCTTCAAGCCACAAGGTTTGGTGACTTGAAGCCGTTATCTCCAAGCCGTCGCCCCTCCTGTGCCCGTAAAAATGTCGGGACTTTTCTAGGTGCCTGAAACCACTATCTCCAGGCACCCCGACTTGAAACCATTATCTCCAAGTCGCAAGGTTCGACTCCCGAGCCTCGTCCCTGTCTCCCGGCCTCTTTCTCGCCCGTTAAAAGTCGGGACTTTTCTAGGTGCTCGAAACCACTATCTCTGTGCACCGCGACTTGAAACCATTATCTCCAAGTCGCAAGGTTCGACTCCTGAGCCTCGTTGTCCCCTGGTGGCCTCCCCTTTCTCGCCCGTTAAAAAGCCGGGAATTTTCTAGGTGCTCGAAACCACTATCTCCGTGCACCACGACTTGAAACCATTATCTCCAAGTCGCAAGGTTCGACTCCCGAGCCTCGTTGTCCCTAGGTGGCCTCCTTTCTCGCCCGTTAAAAGCCGGACTTTTCTAGGTGCCCGAAACCACTATCTTCCTGTGCACCGCGACTTGAAACCATTATCTCCAAGTCGCAAGGTTTGGTGCCAAGGAACCACTATCTCCAAGGCACCGCCCCTTTCTTCCAAACTTTCACAATCCATCTTCAAGCTTTATCAATCCATCTTTAAGCTCTAGCGGCAACCCTCGCCACCATCTTTCAAGCTTTAGCGGCAACCCTCTCGCCACCATCTTCAAGCTTTAGCGGCAACCCTTCGCCACCATCTTCAAGCTTTAGCGGCAACCCTCCCCGGCCACCATCTTCAACGAGCCATGAAACGTCATAAATAAAATCGTCGCCTTACAAGTATTCAATCGCGCTATAAGCATGATGAAAGGAATGCCTCGCCGCTACTTTTACCATATATACAAATTACATAATTCCCATAGCATCAAATTTTACATAACTTTTTCTTAGTGCGACAATCAAAAGAACAATTTACAAGAAAAAGTTATATAACTTTTGCTGTCTAAGGCAAACAATCAAAAAGAGGACGATGCCGCCGCGGCTTCACTGGTAGAACTGCTTGAGGTGATCAACACTCCAAGCATTCTTCAACTCTTCTCCATCCTGCTTCCTCAATCTATAAGTCCCTTCTCGCACCACACTTGATATCTGGAATGGGCCTTCCCACTTCTCGTTCAGTTTGGTGTATCCGGGCTTGGCTCTTGTTACCTCCATACTCCTCAAAACCCAATCTCCAACATTAAAAGACCTCTTGTTAACTCGCTTATCATGCTTGGCTTTCATCCTTTGCTTGTAGTTGATCATCTTCATTCTCGCATACATTCTTTTTTCATCAATCAAATCTAAATCATTGCACCGCCTTTGTCCGTTTCTCGCCTCATCATAGTAAGCAACTCTATATGTCGGCAATGCCATCTCGGCAGGCGCCATAGCCTCTGATCCGTAAGTGAGGGCGAAAGCGATTTCTCCAGTTGAACCCTTCACCGTTGTACGCACATACCACAAAGCTATCGGCAACTCTTCAAGCCAAGCTCCACCTCTTCCTTCTAAATTCTTTCGCAAGGCGACAATAATCTGTTTGTTGGCCGCCTCTGCCTGACCATTGCACTGCGGCCTGTACACTGCTGACATCCAATGCTTGACATTAACCCTTGCACATTCTGCTGAAAACTTCTTCCCAAACTGAGTGCCATGATCCGAAATGATTGCCCTAGGGACTCCATATCTACACCAAATATTTTCTTGTACAAACTTTATCACTCCGGTCCTCACTGATTGTCGCAAAAGCTTTCGCTTCTGTCCATTTTGTAAAGTAATCTACGGCGACAACCACGTGCTGGCAACCACCCTTAGCTTTTGGAAAAGGCCCTATCAAGTCAATTCCCCACATGCCGAACGGCCAAGTCGACACAATAGGAGTTTGCTCCGTAGCTGGTTGTCGAGGAATGTTGCCAAATCGCTGACACTTCTCGCACTTTTCACATATACGTCTGCATCTTTCCTTAAGCTCGGCCAATAATATCCATGAAACAATACCTTATCGCCTAGCGTTCTCGCACCCGGGTGGCCACCACACACGCCCTCATGAATCTCATACAAAACCCTCTGCACCATACTTGGCTCCACACATCTCATCAGCGGCTTCGAAAAGGATCTCCTATACAAAACTCCATCCTGGACGGTGAAACGCGGTGATGTCGCCTTAATCAACTTTGCCTTTCCCTCGTCAGGCGGCAACTCTCCTGTGAGCAAAAATTCCTTCATTTCTACCACCCAGTCCTTCTCGGCATCCACAATCTCTGCGACAAGCAGCCTATTGATTACCGGCATCTCTACATACTCTAATAGCGGCTCGCTAGCTGAGCCTTGGCCTTCAGATCCCGCCGACCTACTTAATTCGTTCGCCCGCGAGTTATCAGCCCTGTCAATCTGAACCAACTCCCAGAATTCGAATCCCTTCAAAATATTCCTCGCCAAATTGCAATACTTCACCAAAACAGAACTCAAGACTCCATAATCGCCTTTCACTTGATTAACGATCAACTGGGAATCAGAATGGATCACTATCATGGTCAACCCAACATCTCGCGCTAATTCAATCCCGGCAATCAATGCCTCATACTCTGCTTGGTTATTCGAAACATTGAACTTAAACCTTAGTGCCTTTTCATATTTAATCTCCGCATCAGGCGAGGTCAGAGTGATTCCCGCACCACCTTTTTCCTTCGAAGATGAGCCATCAACGTACAAAACCCAACAATCAAGCGGCCTTTCCTTCACCAAAACACTGGGTACCACCTCTCTTTCCGCCTTCTTCTTCCCGGCCTTCTCCATCAACTCCTCCTGCGACCTGGTGAAAGACGTTTCTACAATGAAATCCACCAGCGCCTACGCCTTAATTGCCCGGTGAGATTCATACTTTAAATCGAACTCCGTCAATTCTATAGACCATTTCAATAATCTTCCCGCCACATCTGGTCGCTGCAAAATTCTTCTCAAAGGGGCATCACTCGATACGACAATGGTATGCGCAACAAAATAGGCCCTCAGTTTTCGCGCAGCCACAACCAAAGCGTACGCCAGCTTCTCGACATTAAAGTATCTTGATTCCACCTCGCTCAATGCCTTTGACACATAATAAATTGGCCTCTGACTGCCACCCTCTTCTCGCACCAAAACTGCAGCCACTGCATGATCTGAAGCCGCCAAATATATCAATAGCTCTTCTCCCTCTACAGGGCTACATAACAAAGGCGGTTTGCCCAGATAAGCCTTCATTTTCTTAAAAGCAACATCACACTCCTCGTCCCACACAAAACTCTTCACCCCTTTCAAAACTTTATAAAATGGTAAACACTTTTCTGCCAACTTGGAAATGAATCTCCCCAAGGCGATAATCCTTCCGTTTAACCTCTGTATCTCGCGGATTGACCTGGGCGGCGACATATCTAATAGAGCCTGAATCTTTTCGGGATTGGCTTCTATCCCGCGCCTGTTTATTAGGAAACCCAAAAACTTTCCCGCCGTGACTCCAAAGGTCCACTTACTAGGATTCAACTTCATCGAATTCCTTCTCAAACTTTCAAACGTCTCCGCGAGATCTAGCACATGATCATACTCTTTTGTTCTTATCACCATATCGTCAATATAAGCTTCCAAGTTTCGTCCAATCTGCGACTTGAAGACTTCATTTACCATTCGCTGATAAGTCGCTCCGGCATTCTTCAAGCCAAACGGCATTATCTTATAACAAAAATTACCCTTGGGAGTTCGAAAAGCTGTCTTCGCCTTATCATTCTCACACATCTTAATCTGATGGTATCCTGAATACGCATCGATAAAACTGAAGACCCTATGACCTGCAATTGAATCAACAAGCTTATCAATCTTAGGTAGCGGGTAGCAGTCCTTAAAGCAGGCGGTATTCAAGTCGGTGAAATCAATGCACATCCGCCATTTCTTGTTCGACTTCAACACCATGACTGGACATGCCAACCAAACTGGATACTGGATCTCCTCTATGATTCCTGCCTTCAATAATTTGTCAACCTCCTCCATAACCGCATTCTCCTTCTCTGGCGACAAGTGCCTAACCCTTTGCTTGAACGGCTCAACATTGGGATCGGCATTTAAGCAGTGCAAAGCGACATTCTCATCAATCCCCTCATATCCTTCTCGCCGCCAAGCAAACACATCCAAATTATCCTTCGTAAATTCGACCAACCTTTCTCGCTTCATCCCCGAACAATTGCTTCCCAATTTTAACCCGCCGCTCCGGGAAGTATCTCGTTGATCTCGATTTCTTCCGGTTCTCGCCGGCCTGAATCTCGGGCTCATCCGCGTTTCTAAAGTTTCCACCTCTATTCTTTTTCGCTTTTTGCTGATTGGGGCATTTCGGAATCACCTTCACCGGATTATTGAATGTGTTGCCCGTAGGGCGCCCATTTTCATCCTCGGCCTCCATCAAGCTTTCACAATCTTCATCGGACTCATCAACAATTTCTTCCACCTCTATCTCCTCAATTCTGGGCTCCTTCATCTGGACAAACTGAACCGCCCCAGCGTAGCTCAGGTTTGGCTCCATATCCATTATCTCCATACCAAGATCAACCTCGCCTTCAACATTCTGCTCATAGCCCATACAGTCAGGTTTTATCGCAATGATCATCTCCTTTTCTCGTTCATGCGTAAACTCGCCTCCGCGATGACCAATGCCGTACCACTCTTCATACTTTCAGTCAATTCCCAATCATCTTTAGGTTCAACAACTTCAATCATATTAATCCTCAGCTGGCGAGAATCGGACTTTGTCGTCATCGAACTAGTGGAAGCCCCCTTGGCCTTTATCATTTCTTTCTTCTTTCTTGCCACTGTAATTGCTTCACTCTTCAGACAACCCACACCCCCAGGAGTCGGATACTTCACTCTTTGATGCGGGATAGAAAGAACCATCTCAAAACTTAATAGAAAAGGGATTCCAACTATAGCATTATATGCGGAAACCAAATCAATCACCATGAACTCCACTTGCTCGCTTCTCGCTAGCTCACCTTCACCAATCTCTACCTCCAGCATGATTGTCCCCTTTACTTTGACTGAATGATTTGTGAATCCCTCCAAATATCCTTTGTAAGGCACAAGGTTTGCATCAGTATAATTCATTCTCTTAAAAGCCTCATAATACAGCACATTTCGACTTGCCCCTGAATCCACCATCACGCGCTGCACTATATTGTTTCCTGGACAAATAGTGATGATTAACGGCTGGTTCCCATAACCCTTTGTCGCCGCCAACTCGATTCTCAAAAAACTAATCACCCTGTCCTCGCTTGCGACAAACGGAGGGATGTCAAAACTGTGCGACAACATCATGATTTGGTTATCCAACTGAGCGACACTGGGCAATGGATCCTGAATCACATCAACAACATTTCGATCCTGAGCTCTTTCTCGTCGCGCCCCCTCTTCTCGCCTTGTGCTGCTCTCCAGATACTGCTTGAAGTCGCCTTTGTCTATTCTTGACTGAATTAACTTCCTTAAATTATAACAATCCTCTATCGTATGTCCCTTATCCTTGTGAAAGTCGCAATAACTGTTCTGATCCCTTGCCGCATAGGTGTCTTCTCTAATGGGATATGGCTCCGGGAAATCCTCCTTTCTCAAGATCTCGCTCATAGTCGTGTTCAATCTACTAAACTTGATGACCTTCCTCTGGCCCTGACTTCTATCACGGCCTCCTTTACTCCCGTCAACGCGATTCCCGCTGCGACCTCCTTTATCACCCTTACCATCATCTTTCACAACCTCGATCCTTTCTTTTACACTCTTCTTACCAGAGCCCCCTGCTGCAGGGGCGACCTTGACTATTTCCTCTTTACTACCGCTGCAGTATGCTCTAACCCTTTCGTACAACTCGCCAGTTGTCTTCGGTAATCGCATACAAAATTCCACTTTGAAATGCCCGGGTAACAATCCTGAATTAAATAACATGATGATCTCGCCCTGGCTGACATCAGCGATCCGGTTTGCAATTCCCATAAATCTATCAGTAAAAGCCAAAATATTCTCCCCTTCATTCTGTTTCAAGCTGCACAATTCGGTTTTCTGAGCGGGCTGGGCTCCCGACCCACTGAATCTCGCAAGAAACTTGTTCTTAAGATCCTGATATCCAAGCACTGATTCCGCCGGCTGAGCCAAAAACCACTCCAATGCGTGATCAGCAAGAGTGATCGCAAACGCCTTGCAGATTACGACTTCATTATCGGGCCAATAGCGACAACGTTACATCAAATCCTCCAATGTGAGTGTTCGCCCTTGAAACCCCAGAATAACTCGGCAAATTAGGCATACGGAAAGAAGGATCGGGGGCGACAATCTGAATATTCCTCGCAAATGGGGCCAAGTAAGAGCCTTTTACCTCTGCGGGCTTGGTTCCCGCCTCTAACTCTTTAATTTTCTTTGCCATTTCTGCCATCTCGGATTTCCACTTATCATCTTCACTTTTCTTGGCCTTTTCTAGTTCTGCGGCTTTAGCCAACTCGACGGCTTTCAAAGCCTCTGCAACTTTAATCACCTCTGCGACCTTTTCGGCTTCTGCGGCCTTTTCTGCTTTTTCTCTATCCCTCCTTTCTCGCCGCCTACGATCTCTATCTCGCTGCGTCAATTCATCTCGGCGAGCTCTATCGGAATGCCTTGAACTTTGCGACCTTTCCCGGACATACGTCCCATCATCGGAATATCTTGAGCGACTTGGTACATAATCTCGGTCGGCAGTCGACCCCTCGTCACTTTCATATCCGTAGTAGTAAGAATCATCACGCGAATTCCCTGACTTGTGATAGATCCTCCTCCCATCATCATCTCGACCTGAACGTTTCCTCTTGCCCCCATCACCCCCAGACCTCTCTTTGCTTACTTCCTGCCTCCTACGGCCTCATTCTTCGCCTCTAGGCGGCGGCAGATCCCTCGCGCGCCTATCATCCCTTTTTGACGCACTATGGATAACATTTGGCTCTCTTCCCTGGTCTCGCCCATCTACTTCTACCGACATTTCGGGCGGGATCGCCGTGGGTGCCTGACCCATCTTTCTCAACCTCTCATTATTAGCTAGAACTTTCATCATGAATTCATTCTCTTTCCTTAACTGCTCGGCTACCGCCTCAGTTTTCGATGGAGCGGGATTCTGCTCGCCGGCCTTTCTCTTGCTTGCTTCAACTCGCTCCCTCTCTTCTCGCCTCCTGGCGCTCCTGATTGCCGAATCAGTCTCAGTGGTATGCACCTCTCCTTCCCGCGCGGTCCCTGATCTCGCCCTGCGGGCATCCTTCAGGTTAGGTGTTTCCAATGCCGGATTCTGGGTTTCCTTCCCCTGGGCATTCTTTTCTTGAACCATTTAGGTAATTTTCTGGGTTCACAAACAGCCACAAACTGAGACACAATCAACCAAACTGAACAGCCACCTTAAACGTAACTCCTGGGCAGCTTCAACAGTGACGTCAACCTCAAGAACACCACTCCGCCACCTTCAACCACCTCAAAACAGGACGCTACCACCACCACCAGCAGCTGATCAACCCAAACAAGGAAAGAAATTCAGGTCCCGGCAACGGAACCAACTGATGCTACCATGAGAAATCTGGGTTGCACGGGAACTGAATTGGTTGGGATACTCCGGCTTCCTCCTAGCAAGATGGGTTGCCTGCACACAAGAATGCACGTGAACTAGGCCGGGGGTGACTCCGGCGAACCCCCTCCGGCGTGAGAATAAGGTTAGATGATCAAGGTGATGGTAATATCAAAGGAAACCCTAGAGAGAGAGAGTAGAGGGAGAGAGAGAGAGAGAGAGCTTACCATGCAAATGATACTATTCATCTTTATATACTCTCAAGCCCCCCCCCCCCTGTGCCTTGCACATGGGGGGACACTTGTCAATCATCCAAAAGGGGGTCTCAACCAACCTTAAGTTAGTGGGATTTCACTATTCACCTTGTCACATCAATCACACATCACAAATAGCTAAGGTTAAGGGGGCAGGCGTCAACTGGAACCAGGTAGCAAAAACGCTCAGACACCCATGTCGCATAGGCGACAACCATAGGATGGAGGGCGACATTCTGAATGTCGCCCTTCCTAGGATGTCCTTGCGGGAAACAGATCCCCCTTGTAGACATAGTCATAATGAACTTCACCTTTGCTGCTGGGTTTCTCGCATGACCTTGTTGCGTATGCTGCTGTACTCTCACGCGCCTTCTCATCATTGCCTCATTTGAGCCCATGTTGCCAGCTCCTTGAATGTCGCTCCATTGCCATTATTTTATCAGATGACCCCTATCCATTGGGCTCGGCCCATGGCTAGTTAGTGGGCCTAGGCCCCGGTGCTTGGGCCCAATTCATTTTACTTGGTCGCATCAGGAGTATAGTTATACATCCATATGAAATTGATATAAGATGACGCCACAAAATTCGGGTCATTATATAGGCGTCAAGAAAAGCTTTTATAATCATCAAGCGAGTCAGATATCTGATTAAACATATCCGCAAGAAATAGAACCATTAAAGTAATGTCTCGCTATAACTATCGGATGTTAGAATAAGTATAGTATTTATTAGAATAAAAGAGAACCGTAGAGAGAGCACTCTAGAAAGTGTAGATAATACATTCAAGAGACTCTAGAAAGTGTAGATAATATATTCTACGCTAGATGAGGGAGTGTTACATATAGGAGGAATAGAGTGTATATTTAGCCTTTTGATGATCCCACTTTGTATATTCGATATAAGTATATAAACTATATATTTTGTATATAATAATGTTTATAAATATGTCCCAAAGGCCAGGATTTATCATAATCAAATTGAAATTTGAGGTTGGTGCAATTGATTGTAAAGCAATTGATTCAAATTTGAGCCCTTTTTTTTTTTTTCAGAAAGCAGTTGGGCTTCCATAGTCCAGTTGGAAACAACCTCTTCTTCGACTACTAGTTTTTTTTTTTTTTTAAGTTACCCCCTTCTCAAAATAATCTATAATAAATGTTACATTTATACGTTACCCAAAAGCATAGTTGAATTCATCTGATTTGTTTTACCGAGAAAAGCCGTACTTAAAAAAACTTTTTTACGTACGGCTTTTCTGGTCCAAGTATATCTTGTCTTTACCACGAATTATTTTCCTTGGTTATTCGAGTTGTAGTTTGACCTTGGTTGTTTTTTTGATCATATGTTATATAATGATATATGATGAATTCGGTGGATAGAAGCATACTCTGGATCGGAATCGTGAGGAGTACTCCTTGATCATTTCCAGGCAGACTATCTAATAGATATCCATGATGATACAAACTATCATATGGATTAGGACCATCATACTTGCCGAGAGCAAGAAATAAAGTTAAGTCATCTGGAAAGAAAAAAAGTCGACCGTGAGAGACGACAATAAATAAAAGGCGAGCGTGAGAGACAAAGCTGTGAAGCGAGACGCTATCGAGCTGGCCAACGACATGAAGACCATAAATCATTTTTCACTTATTTATTGCATGATGCCTACTAGAACTCTTGCTTTGGAGTTTCTACTAAAAATATATCCCATAATAAATATTACATTCTTAAATAAATAAGACAATAATCTTATTGTAATTTTACTATTATATAAATAATATATTTTCTTTGTCTCACTACAAATTACACACTTTTCTCATATACCGTTTCACTATGAGCTATACACTTTCTATTATTGAAATATTTTATTACTCTTATATTAATAGAACTCACATGTCATACTCACAACAGCATTCAATTATTATTCTATTTCCCGCTTTCTCTCTCTTACCTCATGTTTCATACTCACGACACTTAGGCTCCATTTGTTGGGGGGAAAATGTTTTCCGAAAAATGTTTTCCTTATTTTTCGGTGTTTGGTAAGCACCGAAAAATGAAGAAAACGTTTTTCGAAAAAAAAATTCCCACTTTTCTAATTAAAATGAATTACGAATTTTTATTAATGAAAACATTTTTCGAAAAATGGTAACACTCCCACACGCACGCACATAACTTTTCATACACTCCCACATTACCCACCCACATCAACCACCCCTACCCATCCCCTCATAATAAAATTATTTATATTAAAATTATTTTTTACAATCCCCCCCTCACCAACCCCCTCGGCCCTCCCTCTGTCGGGTAAACAAAAAATCATTTTAAACAACTCCCCACTCTCACCACAACTTCAAAGCCAAAAACTATTTTTTATATTCATTTTAAAATCTATAACTATATAAATAAAGGCTGAAGTGCAAAGCACTTCAGCACACTCCCCATTTTTTCGCTCAAACTAGAATCGAGACTAAATAGAGGCTAAGTTCATTACTCATTTACTAAACTCATTCCCTTTAATAACCCAAAAATAAAATTTGAAAAATCTGAGGAATATTAATTCCACATCGTCTAGGAATTGAAATGATATGAAATGGAGTAGTATATATTGAGAGGACTTAGCATTTGAAAACTAATTGGAATATGAATTTCACATCGTCTAGGAATTGAAATGCTTGAAAATGGAGTAGTATAAATTTTGGGGCCTTTGACTCCTTAGTGAACATCAGCTTTCTTGATGTATAATTTTTGGGGTATTTGGCTCCTTAGTGAACACCAGCTTTCTTGGTGTTGGGCGCGCCTAGGTCACACCTAGAGCGCCTAATCACCGCCAAATGGCTCTTTAACTAAGACTTTTCATAGCTCCTTAATTTCTCAAGAAAGCTTTACATTTAGTATATATTGAGAGGTCTTAGCATTTGAAAACCAAATGAGATATTAATCCCACATCGTCTAGGAATTGAAATATTAAGAAATGGAGTAGTATATATTGAGAGGCCTTAGCATTTGAAAATCAAATGGGATATTAATCCCAAGTCGTCTAGGAATTGAAATGCTAGAAAATGGAGTAGTATAAATTTTGGGGCCTTTGGTTTCTTAGTGAACATCAGCTTTCTTTGTGTTGGGCGCGCCTAGGTCACGCCTAGGGCGCCTAATCACCGCCAAAAAACTCCTTAACTAAGACTTTTCATAGCTCCTTAATTTCTCAAGAAAGCTTTTCATTTATTGAGAGGCCTTAGCATTTGAAAACCAAATGAGATATTAATCTTACATCGTCTAGGAAATGGAATAGTATATATTTAGAGGCCTTAGCATTTTAAAACCAAATGGGATATTAATTTCACATTGTCTAGGAATTGAAATGCTAAGAAATGAAGTAGTATATATTGAGAGACCTTAGCATTTGAAACCAAATGAGATAATTAATCCCACATCGTCTATAAATTGAAATGCTAGGAAATGGAGTAGTATATATTGAGAGGCCTTAGCATTTGAAAACCAAATGGTATATTAATCCCACATCATCTAGGAATTGAAGTGCTAGAAAATGGAATAGTATAAATTTTGGGGCTCCTTAGTGAACACCAACTTTCTTGGTGTTGGGCGCGCCTAAGTCACGCCTAGGGTGCCTAATCATCGCCAAATAACTCCTTAACTAAGATTTTTCATAGCTCCTTAATTTCTCAAGAAAGCTTTCCATTTAGTATATATTGAGAGGCCTTAGCATTTAAAAATCAAATGGGATATTAATCCCACATTGTTTAGGAATTGAAATGCTAGAAAATGGAGTAGTATGTATTGAGAGGCCTTAGCATTTGAAAACCAAATTGGACATTAATCCAAAATCGTCTAGGAATTGAAATGCTAAAAAATGGAGTAGTATATATTGAAAGGCCTTAGCATTTAAAAATCAAATGGGATATTAATTCCATATCGTCTAGGAATTGAAATGCTAGAAAATTGAGTAGTATATATTGAGAGGCCTTAGCATAGTGATAGGAAATGAAATAGTATAAATTTTGGGGCCTTTGGCTCCTTTGTGAACACCAGCTTTCTTGGCGTTGGACGCGCCTAGGTCACGCCTAAAGCGCCTAGGGCGCCTAATCACCGCCAAATGGCTCCTTAACTAAGACTTTTCATAGCTCCTTAATTTCTCATGAAAGCTTTCCATTTTCGTTTCCCGCTCACAGTCAGTTTTGGAATTGAAAACTTGATCGATTTTGTCATTTCACATTTGTAAGATAGTGACTTGATATAAAGATAAATGGGAAAAATAAAAGGGATATCTATGTGACGTGCTCTATGGAGAGCAACTTCTCCTATTATTTCTAACTTTCTTTGAAATAGTTTTTTATCCGTGCTTTTAATGCACGGGTGTAACACTAGTTATATTTTAATAACTCCCACACTCTCAAGCAATTTTTTTTATTCATATTAAAATTATTTTTTAACTATTCTCACCACACCCACCCACCCACCCACCCCCTCCTACGATCAAACTTTTTTCACTTATAATTAAATTATTTTATTTTTTAACAATTTCACCACCCAACCCTACTCCCCTGCTCTCGGCTACCCACCCTACCCCCTACCCCACAATCTCGGCTACCCACCCTACCCTACACCTACCCCACCCCCACACCTTATCCTATCACCACCCTAGCCTACCATCATCTTACCCTTTACATTTTTTCCACCACCCCACCCTACCCCTACCCTGCCCTAGACTACTCTACCCTACCCCACACCCACCCACCTCACCACTACTAATCCCCACCTCCTACCCTATCCTACCACCCCACTTCCATCACCCTACCCTACCTTACCCTACCCTACCCTACCCTATCTCTTTCTGTTTATAATTTGTGTTTTTATCGAAAAATATTTTCATTTAATTTATTAAATAAATGAAAATATTTTTTTTGAAAAAACTTTTTACTTACCAAACAGCCGAAAATATATTTCTATCACTTTTTGGAAAACATTTTCATTTTTCGAAAAAACATTTTACGGGAAATCATTTTTCGTAAGTCGTTTTACGGAAAACAAACGTAGCCTTACTTCACTAACATTTTTTTTTTAATTTCGTGCAAATAATAGTAAGTATGTAAATTGTATTGAGTCGAAGAGTGTACAAACAAATAAAGTACGTAAAAATGTTAAAAATATTAACAAGTTTAATACAAACTAGGGTGATGCCCGTGCTCCGCACGGGATCTGACATGAATGTTTATTAATTAGCTAATTAAATAGACTAATGCATATAAAATATGATTGCAAGTGATTAGCACATTTATCATCTATAAATGAAATATGACTTAAACTCTTCATATTTTCAAAACAACTTATAATGATATTAGATATTAGTTACGTAAGACAGTACAATTCGATAAAAAATACGCAAAATATCAAATCATAAATATTAATTTTTATGAAATGTTATTGTTAAATAATGAAGCTAATTATTTCAACAAAAGAAATAAACATCACTTTTTTTTAATATTATTATGAAACTAAAATCTATGAAAATGTATTTCATTATTAAATATTGGTATTGAAATTTTATTTTTAATATCTTTGAAAATTAAACTATTTTGAATCTAGTCATCATTAGTGAGGTTAAACAATAATGAATATGATTCAATGAACATTACATTCTTTAAATCAAACACAAACATTCAAATTCTGTAACTCCATCTAAATTATAAGCATTATGTTACGTAAATTTATTCTCATTAATTAGATGTATGGATGCATCAAATTAATGGCTATGAACTTGCCCAATCTTTCATATTCTACCATCTATTATTGTAAATTGATTAGTACTTCTTTATTTCAAAATAAATGATGATTTTAGTGAAATTGTGTTTCAAAGTGAATTAATAAAAAAACACTATACCAATATTTTCTTTTTCATTTTTTCATATTTTATTATATAATCGCAAAGCTAAAAGTTTGAAAATGGATAGCAATATATTTATGCATTTTCTAACAGTCAACCTTTTTAAAACATTTCTCAAATGAAAAACGACTCAAAGTTTGAATATATAGATATTAACTATTACTATGTCTCTTAATGATTGTTATTGTAGAAGATTAATTTTATCCCAAAATATATTTAGTGTCCCTATTACTAAGAAATCATTATCTTTTAATACCAATTATACTTTTAGAATTGTGATCGAATATCAATTGTATAAATCACGCAAGTATTTAATATGAAGATGGTGCTACACACTTGAGTTTCAATATATGTCAATTATATTTAACTTTTATTATTTCACTAAGTATTGTAAATTGTCTATACAATTGTAAAAGTAGTTAATGAAAGTAATTAATTTAAAAATTTAAGAAATAAAATTACAATGCAATAACAAATACTCCATTAAGGGGACAATCATATACGTTCCATCTAAACGTTTTTCCCTTATCTACTTTTTTTTCCACCTTTCTCTTCTTCATTTTTGCTAGGTCAATGTCGTTGGGGATTATTTTGAGATTGCTAAAGTTTGATGATGAAATATTGTGACATTCTTGATGCAAAATCTCGCAACACTTGAATACATAGAAGATATTAAATTGAACGTAATATAATCATTACAATAAATAAATAAAAATAAAATCAAAGAAATACAAAAATTTAATAAAAAAATTCGATTCAATTAAATAGAAAAAAATATTATATTTGCAATGGTAGAAATATTTATATACACATATACACTTTATTATGTCTCATGCGAGTCTTTATTATTATTCTTCCTCTACGCCTTCTAGTTTGCAACGGACGATTATTTTTACATTGAAGTTGCTTTGACAATGAAGGATTACAAAGCTCAAAATCTATACCTGCATTGAGAGTAAAGAAAACAATAACATTAATGAAACAAAAGTGCACAAATTAATCATAAGCAAAGAATAACATAATTTCTACACACATCCAAAAAAAAAAAATGAAACATCATTCAAGATTAAAGAATTTATACAATAATTAATATTAATAGCCAATCCAAAATTAACAACATACATCCTCTGCCTATGTAAAACAAACACCCTTCTTATGTGTTCGATTTGATTAAACTTTAATTAAAGAAAAAACTAATGACTGAAATGAAATTTTAAAACTTATTATTGATACACCCATTGAAAATATTATTTTCTTTGTCCCAATATAAATGTCTAAACAACTTTCAATTTTACTTATAATTGATCAAGAGTAAATTTGAAAAAAAAATGAACTTTTTTTTTGGGACAAAGGGAGTACCATAAAATAAATTAACTTAAAATATTGCTCAAAGTTTAATCAAATTTATTTCTAAATAAATGTGAATATTGTTTTATGGGTTGGAATGAGTAAAAAAAAAAAATGACAATATGAAAAATACAATAATAAGAAATGAATACTTACCTAATGTTCCATGGTATAAATCTCAAAATTCCCAAAGAGCGTGACCAACTATTGATCCGCTAAGATGCTCAATTGTATGCTTTCTTTTTCCATCTTTCATATCACCTCCAATTACCAAATTAACAAAGTTTTTAATATTCTCTAAGAGTATACGTATAAAAAAATCATAAACATGGAGAGAGGAATTAGGATAAGAGGGGGAACCTAAACAAATAATTAATGAATGAAGAAGATAAATAAATAAATTAAAAATTTGCAGCTTGATTCTTGATCCAAGAAGATTCATCAAAACAAATGTACTTTCCCTTTCAGTTTTGTTTGTTGTCTCTCTGGTTGACTGTCAATAATATAAGTATGCTATATGAAAAATCATTACCATCACAATAGCCAACATTAATTATGCAGTTTATTTTAATAAACTAATAATTCACTTGATTTTTGCAATCACACCTTCAAACACCATCCTCACAACATGTATAAAAACATAAACATTTCATGATATATAAAAAAGTAGAAAAATGAAAGCATAAACATGTAATGTTATATATATATATATATATATATATATATATATATATATATATATATATATATATATATATATATATATATATATATATATATATATATATATATATATATATATATATATAAAGTAGAAAATGAGAAGAACTTACCTTGAAAACACGTACGAAATGCTAGATTATGTAGTAACTTGCCTCAAGTTCAATTTCATGAAACTGTTATATGCATACAAAATACAAACTAAACTCATTTGATAAAGATTATCAAAAATTCTAATCAACAAACAGATCGACTACTACAAATAAAGTTGAAAATTCTTATAATTTGGAAAATCTTACCTTGATCAAGTTTGAGGGGATCAAGTTTGAGGGGAGGGGTTTCTTGAAGGTTTTTAATATTTTAACTTAAATTAGTAATTGCTAGCAAGAGTGAATTTACTTTGGTGTGTCTTTTGAATTTTCATATGCATGTTACTAATAAACATAATGATGAGCTAATGTAATGATTCTACATATTCTTAACGTTTGTAGTATACCAAATATTGAATATATCAACAATCTTCCGTTCATGAATCCCTAAAGACTATCTTGATGATTTGTAGTAAATGTTGAATTTAATTGTGAGCCTTATCTAGTGTCAACCTCTAGTATATATATTATCTCTATCTATGTTATATACTTCTTCTTTTCATATGTAGTGATCATCAAATGAAAATCATCATACTTCTTCCTAGTAATATGTACATATTCAAATATTTAAAGTTAATATCTATTACTTTTAACTAATCACTTTTACTTAGTATTAACACATTAGAAATATTAGACTTCTTTAAATTAACTATTACTAATCACCTTAATATAGTACCCATTCACATACCTTTTAAGGACTATGAATAATATTAGCTATTAGGGCGGATACGAATCATCACATAGAAATTAAAGGTTGGATAAGTTGGAAGCATGAGAATGCAAGAATCACATTTTGAGTCTTATGTGGCAACACCTAATGAAGTTTGGCCTACTTTAATATACTATAGTATAGATTTATTATGTAACAGTAAATAAATTACAACACTTTAATTTGGGAGAAAACAAAAATTAGGTGGACCAAATACATCCAATAAGAAATGGTCCATTCATTTCTTTTGAACTACCAAACGCACCACAAACCCATTTTTTTTATTATCCCCAATGAAACCTATGTGTAAGATCTCAGAAGTCAGAATAACAATAACATGACAACCCCACTTTTAGTTTAATCAAAGGTTTCACTTTCCTCCGCAACCAAACAGACTTTCACAGCCAATGAGGTTGGAAAAAGATCTGATCTTCATCAGTATATGGTCGTATTGCATAATAATCGTTCGATTCTTTGTACGTCTATTTCAATTTGGACGATTCTTAATTTCTTATAATATTTAAATATATTTTTTAAATATTTTTCTTAGTTCGTCAATTTCTTTTATTGATGCTATCCTAACCCTTTATGAATGTCCAACACTGTATAATCAAAATGATATGCTAAAATTTCTTAAGTTTCGCTCTCGAGTTTTTAAATGAAAGAAAAGAAAGAAAAAGAGAAGGGAAAAAAGAGGATAAAAGAGAATTCAATAACCGTTGAAAGTCCTCCTTAATTTACGAATGTAAAACAATTGAATAACATGTGTATCATTAATGAAAGAAGAAACAAAGAGCGAGTTATAAATGAGGAGCGATAAAATAGATTTATTCAAAAATTTATTTTATAAAATTTTCTTTCATTTCAATTTCTCACACTTTTGAGAGGAATGTATAGGAGATTTTTTTTTTAAAATCTTCCTTTTCATTCGACTTTCTTTCTTAAAAAAATTCGAAAGCAACTTTACAAAGAAAAATATATTAGATTTTCTCTCATTTTCTTTCTTTTCGTTTATTATTAAAACTCAGGAGCACACCCTTAACCTCAAAACCGAACACTATCATCTTTAAAAGAGTGATTAAGTAATAAAGTCAAATCACACCATCGATCGATGATAAAAGATAGAATTCGATTGCTCTCATCGTCGCCCGATCATCTTAAATTAAAAATAAAATAAAAACGGCACTACCATTTTCATTTTTATATGTTATTTCTTTATTACATAAATACTCTTAACCCGCTTTACTTTCACTGCGTAATCATTACATTATCATATTTTACTATTTGTGGTCGGCGACTTGACGGAATCGTCTTCTCCTCCGCCGTCGTTAATCCCAAATCCGACTCTCAGTTTACCCTTTTAACTTCTCTATATTCCCTTAACTACACTTTCTCTTTTCAGACCCTCAATCAATAACGTCTTGGTTAGGTTTCAAATATTTCCCCTTTCCAGATTTAGAAAGTTGTCTTCTTATTCAATTTCACTGAGATCTGAAGCAAATTACGCGATCTATGAGCCGATTGGAGATCAATTTTACACTTTTCCGGATCCATGTAAGTTTTACTTCGTTTTACTGTGTTGTTTTAGTGCTAATTATGTTGAGATGTCAAATGGGGCTAGTTTGAGTTTTTAGGGTTTTGGAGGTTTTAATTTTTGAATTTTTGTTTGGCTTTAGTTGCGATCCTTAGTACTGTTGGAAAGATTATGTCTTTTTGTGTTTTTGAATTGTTGATTGTGTAATGAGAGGTGGGGTTTTCTTTTATATTGACTTTTGAGGTGGAGATTAGGTTGAAATGTTGTTGACCGAGATTAAACTTGTATATGTGCAGCTAGTGTATTTATTTATTTCTGCGTGATTGGTTTGATTTTGTTAGTTTGAGCTTTATTGTGTGACCTAAGTTTCTTAGTTTAGCTCGAATCTGAAGTTAAGATGAGGTCATTTCTCAGAGGCAGTTGTCTTTTGTGTGAATTCTGATAATTGATGTGGACACTTTAGTTGGAGCTTTCTGTCGGAACTTGAGTAATGCAAGTCAGTCATGCCATTCACGTTTGGTTCACTTTTTTTCATGAACAATTTGGTTTGTTCATTGATTCAAATGAATCTTTTAGCTTTAAAGTTCTTCGTTCCCATATTATTCAGCTTGTTCTCACATTAATTTGAATTCTTGTGTTGTTGAACAATTTTCAGTATGTGTTCGCAGAAATGTAAACATGGTTGCATGTGAAATTGGAGTTCAACTGTTAGAGCACTGTTTGCTTGCTACAGCTTCCGTTTGAGATTTTGGGTGCAAAAGATTGAGTTTTTGAGATGGAATCGAGTATAGAAGAGGCACTTAGGGCTAAAGAGAATGCTGAGAAGCTGTTTGCAGTTAAAGACTTTGCTGGTGCAAGGAGTTACGCTTTAAAGGCTCAAACGCTGTGCCCTCAACTCGAGGGCATATCTCATATGGCAGCAACATTTGGAATATATGCTGCTTCTGAGCTGAAGGTGAATGGGGAAATTGATTTTTATTCCGTTCTTGGACTAGATCCAGCTGCAGACAGGTCAGTGTTGAAGAAACAGTACAGAAAGATGGCCGTGTTGCTTCACCCTGATAAAAACAAAACTGTGGGAGCTGAAGGGGCCTTTAAGCTTGTTTCCGAAGCGTGGACACTTTTGTCAGATGGTGCGAAAAAAAGCTCTTATGATGTCAGGAGAAATAAACACTTGTCACCTGTGTTTCCGCAGACAAACTTATCTTATGCTGCTGGTGTTGCAGGGTTTGACACCTCCTTGAAAACGTCACCTTCTCTTAATAGACTTGATACTTTTTGGACTGTCTGCACGTCTTGTCATGTTCAGTATGAATACCTTCGAAAGTACATGAATAAGAGACTTTCTTGTAAGAACTGTCGTGGTGTTTTTGTAGCTGTTGAAACAGGAGCAGCCCCGGTGACTTATTGCCCTTGGTCAAATACGCCTGAGAGTGGGTATGATACCCATGCAATTAATGGGGCAACTACCTATATTCCAAACTCTTCCATGTGTTTTACAGGAAATGGTGCGTCAGGGTTCCATTTGGCACATGGGTCTGAGTACTCTCAAAATTTATCATTTCAGTGGAACTCTATCCCTGGAGCTTCTGCTGTCGTTTTAGATCCAAATGGATTATCCAATAAATCTGTTAATAGTGTTCACCAGACTAATGGAAATATTAGCAGTGTGAAAGCCAACGGGAAGTATCAGAAGAGGAATCATGTGGTGGTGGGCCCCAATGGGTATACCGAGACCGTATATACTAGGCCTCCTGGTAGTAAGCCTCTTGGTCGGCCCCCTAAGAAAAGGAAGATTGAGGTAGGGAACATATATCAGAATGGAAGCATAGAAGTGCCTTCAAGAGTTGAACCAAATTTGATAATAGTTAATGGAAATGGTAAGCTACCTATGCCAGTTGAGGCATCAGTCAGGCGTTACTCAGTTGCCCCTGCATTTGATGCTAGAAAGTTGTTGATTGACAAGGCTAGAACTGTAATTCGTAAGAAGCTAGAAGAGCTGAGGTTGTCTGAGGTAGTGGAGGCCGAGAAGAAAGAAAATGAGTTCATAGAACTTGGAAATTCCCGTAATTCATTAGTTAAACCAGGTGTGGGTGAGCCTGGAAGTCAAGTAGAACCGAAGAAAATTGTATCAGGACCAATAACCGTCCCTGATTCGGACTTCCACGATTTTGACAATGATAGAGCGGAGGAATGCTTCAAGCCAAAACAAATATGGGCTTTGTATGATGAAGAAGACGGGATGCCCCGATTGTACTGTCTCATTCGCCAGGTCATCTCCGTGAAGCCGTTTCAGATTCACATAAGTTACTTGAACTCCAAAACTGACACAGAATTCGGTCCGGTGAATTGGATTGATGCAGGTTTCACCAAATCCTGTGGAAGCTTTAGGGTATTCCACACCGAAGTTGTTGACCAAGTCAACATCTTTTCCCATCTCCTGAGTCGGGAAAAGGCTGGCAGAGGAGGTTGTGTTAGAATATACCCAAGAAGTGGAGACATATGGGCTATATACCGTAACTGGTCACCTAAATGGAACAGAAAAACGCCAAAAGTAGTGAGACACCAGTACGAAATGGTGGAAGTTCTTGGTGACTATTCGGAAGAGCTTGGAGTTTGTGTAGCTCCCTTAGTAAAGTTAGACGGGTATAAGACAGTATATCAGAGGAACTCAAACCAGAGTGCTGTCCGTTGGATTCCAAGGAAAGAAATGCTGCGGTTTTCACACCAGGTCCCATCTTGTATACTCAAAGGAGACGCACTCAACTTGCCAGCTGGATGCTGGGATCTGGACCCCGCTGCAACTCCAGATGAGCTTCTTCAGGCTGCAACCGAAGTGGATGGAGAAGAAAAACCTAGTCAAGCTCAAGCAATAATGGAGGCTGCAACAGAAATGGTGACTGAAGGGATTCCTTATTTTGGAGATAGCTGAGATTCTGACATGTTTTTGAGATGATTCACAATGTACAGGTTTAAACACACAGGTGAAGGGACAGTTGATCGAAAGAAATTAGATAGCTGGACAGGATCAAAAGCTGATCCACGGCAGCAAAAGCTTACATTTGTTTTAGAGGTCTCAAACATGGTTATGAGCAACTTGTATCCGCGATTCAGATGTATTAACTGCTTGTTTACGGAAAATGTGTCTGATTTTTAACCAAGAATTAGTGTTGTATTAGAACTCGGTGCTCCTGCCATTTGTGCAGTCTGAGCTAGAAGGATAGGTTTATATGAATGATGTTGAATCTTTAAGGCATTACTGCTATGCACCATACTTGAGGTGGATTATGGGATGCAACCCTTCCTCTTTTATAATGCTTTCAGATAGATTTGTGTGGGTTTTCACTTCACTAGTTTTTGCTCCATCTCAAATATCACTTTTCTTCAGCTGAATTCTATGAGAAACTCTACTAGTCACCCTTGTGACTGGTCAAAAGGCGGGTCAGATTGCTTAGCGGTTATGTTGAATCAACGGTCCAAATTCAATTTTCATAAAAAGGAAGGTTCGTCTGTCTGTAAAATTCAATTTTCATAAGAAGGAAGGTTTGTCCGTGTAGAAGGACATGTCAAAATGACGATCCTACCTTTAATATTAAGATATCCTACGGCTATAACCTCATGGAATCGCTCTAGCGTTTTTTTTTTCTCCAATGCTCCAGCGAAATGAAAATCAGACAACAAATGTGAAGGTCGCTCAACATAATGTAAATATTTTCAGCGATATTTAAAAACACATTTTTGGACTACTGAATTTTTTAGTTTTATTACATAATGCTGAAGGGTTTGGATCCCTTATTACTTTGCAAGTAATGTAGTAAGTGTTTTGCATTTTTTATTTCCTGGGGTTGTATTTTAATGGGTGAGTTGGACATTAATAGAAAGATGAAGGGTCTATTTTGTCTCCACGTTGACTCTTCAGCCAAGCGATGCAGTTGAGCGATCCCAATTCCTGCTCCCAAGATCAAGAAAACGAAATCCCACTTTTGCTTGAATCTCCGGCGCAAAATCCAGTGAGAAGAGCAATTATGAACCCTATTATCTGGCACAAAGTCGCCGCTGTTTCGGGTAATACTCACAATCAATCATTTCCTCAACTGAACTAATTTTGCAACTCAATTCAAGTCTAGAGTTCGTAATCGGAAGAACAAAATGGATTTCCCAATCCAAATCTTTCTTGATTTTATAAATTCGCTTATGAAATTGTGATTTTTGTGACAGGAATGGCAGCTCTTGGATTGGGCACTTATGGCGCCCATGTCTTCAAGCCCAAGAACCCTTCTTATAAAGATGTAATTTTTCAATTTTTTCTTTCTTTTCCTTTTCTTTTCTTTAGATTTGATCTTGAATATGAAGCGTACATGAGAAAAAGAAGAACCCTAACTTGATTTTGTGAATTCCAGGTTTGGCATACAGCTTCCCTTTACCATTTGGCTCACACTGCAGCTCTGGTTGCTGCTCCTGTCACCAAACACCCCCACATTGTGATTACCCTATTTTCTTTTTCTATTTTTTAGCTATTGCTGCATTCTGTGTTTTTTGCATTGTGTGATCGATTGTGTTTGCAGTTTGGAGGGCTTTTGACTGCTGGAATTGTCGGCTTTTCCGGGACGTAAGTTCTTTATGTATCTATTTCTCTATAATGTTATATACTCACGCCCCATAATGATAGTCCCATTTGATTATTCAAACATTTTAACAACTTATTTCATTCAGATCACTATCCTTGATGAAGTTTAGTCATTACTCCATTACTTCCCTAGCAATTGTTCTCATTGGACACCAGTCTCTTTATCTCCCTCTTCTTCCTCGTTGGGCAATTGTAGAAGTTCAATAATTTAACCCATTAATTGTGGAAATGAGACTATCTTGTTGGGACAAACAAAAATGGCAAATGGGACCATCATTTTGGGATGGAGGGAGTACTTATTAGGTATGTCCTTTTCGGGTATATGAAGGTCTATTGAAAATGTTGATGCTTGATTGAAATAACGAGTTTGTAATTTCCGGATGCCTCCAAGGCTCAGTTACATTCTCCTATCGTCCTCTATTTCTTTTATATTATGTGGCTGCAGTGCAATTGCCAGTGAGCGTTTGACTTAGCGACACAGGATTATTTATGGCAGTCGATATAGTCGCGTGAAACAACGTAGAAGAGACTAGTTTTATACCTAGAACTTAGAATGTGTAGTGTTAACGGAGAGTGGCTCGATTTACAACAAATGTTTAGAAACATCATCAAAGATAGAGGGCTGAACTAACGACTTATGGTTTCAATGGGAAATGGAATACAACAGTGCAGGAAACAAACTAGGAGCAAAATCTGTTTTACACATCACGTTCTTTTTTTTTTTTTAACAATATTTTACCATATTTGTCAAAATTTTAGTTGTAAAGTTTCTGTTTCTGTTTTACTCACGAAAAGAATGAATCGGAATGAGCGTCATCAGGGGCGGAGCCAGGGGGGGGCAGGAGGGGGCACTCGCCCCCCCCCCCCCAGCGGCGGAAATGCAGTGGAAATTTTTTTTTTGCCCCCCCCCACCCCCACATATTTTTGTTATATATGTATATATATAATAAACTTCAAGATTAACACCAGTGAGTGGTCTGGTTCAGCGGTAGAAGGGGTGAAGTTAAAGCCTTTGGATTTTCCTTTCAAATCCATGTTCGAACCCTGCTACCTACATTTTCAATTAATTTTATTTGTCCTGGCTCCGCCCCTGAGCGTCATAGTCCTTTACAATTTTTCTAGCAACTTTTTTCTACTGTGTTGTAAAAAAGTAATATGAATCAATGCTGTATGATTTTATGGATATTCAGGTACTTAATAGTTGATAGATGCTCTTAGCAATTTGCCTAAACTTGCTTGCATGATACCATCTCCCTGCTGGATGTTCGTATTAGATTTACTTTTTATTGAAGGTAAAAACTGAAAAAAGAAGAATAAAAAAAAAAATCATTGATTTGCAGATGTTATATGGTAGCATTTCTCGAAGACAGAACATATGCTAAGATTGCCCCATTTGGTGGGTTTGCATTCATTGCAGCATGGGGAAGCTTGCTGTTCTAGATTTTCTGGCTTCCCTGATGTTAAGGTGATATTTCTGGAAATAATCAACATATTTGTGTCAGTATGTTAGAAAATGAATCTTGGTTACAAATCTATCGACTTTGGGGTGTCAACAACCCCCCCTCCTTCAAATGTAAAATTTTACACAAGAATATTTTGTGTTATTTGCATACTACTGAAATGAAACTTCCATTCAAAAAATGTAAATTGATGTTGTTCGTCTTTGTTCGCTTCTGCTATATTTCTACTTACAATTTTATCACACTATTTTATGGCACACTTCCTTCTGGCAAGGATAGTATTTGTTGTATATTTGTAAACAAGGTAATGCTGCTTGGATTGGCTTAATATACACACGATTTTGCTAAATAATTGTTGAATATTAATGACCACAACATTACAAACTTTCTGGTTACAATGGTACAACTTGTATAAAAGAACCACTGATAGATAATCTTTCATGCTGTATTGAAGTTACAAATAGGAAACCTTGAAAAAACGAAGATATTATACTCCTTCAAATGAGACGGAAACTATAAGAGCAAACTGTGTCCCTTCCCGGTGTTTCAATAATTTTGATCGCTGTTGCAATCAGGGGCTAAACTCGTAGTGGCACTGCTTATGACCTGTAGCCAAACATTAAAGAATTAGGGTTGATTTTCACTCTTTACTATTATCAGGCATGCTTATCACTTATTATTTTCCAAATGTGGTCCTCTCTTATCACAGGATAACACTGGACCATTTCAACAGGGATGGTGTTTTTATGCTCAGAAGATAAACGGTATCAGTATTATTAATTTGTTATCATAAAGATATACTAGAAAAAAAGAGGAGCTAGAAAAAGGAAAAAAGGAAAAAGAGAGAAGACATAGGAATAAAGTAGCCACTGGAGTATGGTTAAAGATTTGCATAAACATGGTGACCACCACTGGCCATTTTTCATCTACTGGGAGCTTTTACTTTAGAGGATTCTCATACTCGTAAAGAACATTAGGATTCATTAAACTAAAGATAACCCCAAAAGAATTTTAAAATCTGGCAACAATTTTCTTTAGGTAACCGACACATGACCTCATTGCAACAAAAAAAAAAATCTCTATTGTTCCTTTTAACTTTTAAGATCATGACACATTACCTTAGCTAGCAGAGCTGTCTCATATTTTATCCGAATATTTTGTTAACATGGAATTTTAATCTTTTTCCATTCACCAACCTGCACCTTCACCAGTTATTTTTGTTATTTGAGATAATCTTGCGAATTTTTGTTTCTGTTTTTTTTTTTTTTAAAATCTTGTTAAATGATGATGGGGACATTGAGATTCTGTATTATGTATTTTAATAAAATCGACATTGATGTTGTGAAGATGTGGGATATGTACTTACTGGGATCAAGTTCAGTGGTAATGGCAGCACCATTGAAGTAGCAAGAACCACCTTTGTGCTTTGACTTCTGGTAGTAGCTATTGAATGCATAGGAAGCATGGTCTTTAACTGTGTTGGGAAGATAGCAAGGCTTGTTCTCCTGAATATCAGTACAATTAGCTCCCCCCTTTCCACAGGCCCAATCCATGGCCGCCTGCAATTCTGCGTCAGTTGTCTGTTCATCAGCTACGCACCATTGCTCCATTTGCCCATCTGAAAACATTCATCACAACCCCAGAAAATTAGTGTAACGCGGTTGAAAATTCATCTTGATTTGAAAACTCAGAATTGCTTTTGTTGCTTTACCTGATTTTCGTGGAATTGTCACCAAAAGAAGGAATGTGAGGAAAATCGTTGGACGGACGGGCGGCATACTCATTAGTGTGTGTGTGCGTGTGGAAGATAAAGAGGAGATAAGAAATGTAGTAGAGGTTCCATGGACAGAAATGGATGGAGTTATATACTGTATGGTGTAAAAGAAGAATGGGAAGAAAACAGTAGTAAGATTCAGACATGTTTGTCCACTAAATTTAGTACAACATCATGTGATGATTTCCGCAATCACATGCTAGAATAGATCTCAATTCATGGTCTCCTTTGTCTTAAACCTTTTCACACTGCAGTTGGAGGGAGACAACGTATGCTGGAGTTTTATCTTAAAGTAAAAGTTTACTTCCTCCGTCCCATAACAAAATAGTATGTTACTAAAATTGAATCCTCTCGGGAATTAAGGAAAAATAAAGTGTTATGAGTATGAAAAATCAAATAATATGAAAAAAGTAGAGTAGGAAATAATAAGTGACTTATTGTTGAGTTTGACAAATAGGTTTGTTTCACATTTATTTGGGATAATAATATTTGTTAGACCATCGATCGACAGTGGTGAACGAAAAATTCATTCACCACGTGAACGAAACTGGTCTGTGAACGAAATTTCGCTCACGCCAGTTTACATTCCGTAGTGGTGAACGAATTTTTCGTTCACAAATATATTTTTTAATTGAAATTTGATATTATAAAATTAATAATATATATTAATAAATATTATTTTTTATTAACATCATTAACAATAAATATAATTAATTTTTTTTTTATTATTTTACTTAATTGCACAATTTTAAAAAATTAAACACTCATAAATAAACGTTAAATTACGATAATTTAAAACATTACACTTGTGAAAATTAAAAATTAAAATATAACACACAAACGAACGAACAGACAGTAACGCGGTCATAAATAAAATGATGTATATGATTTCAAGGATTGTTCTTTGTATACATATGCTCAATTAGGTCTGCTTTGAGAGCCAAGTGTGTAGCTTTGCTTTGAACTTTTCGCTTGCGCGCCATGTATTCTCCGATGCTATTTCCAACGTGTGAATAATCTAGCAATCTTGAGCTGTACAATATCTAGCAATCTTGAGCTCAATTTATAGGGGGAAAAAATGAACGTTTTTGAAATTTTGACCTAAACGACGTCGTTTGACGCAAGAGAAAATTTAAATATATAAAAAAATTAAAACTTTATCAAATATATGTTGGGTTAGAGGATCAATTGGGCTAGACATCGAAGCAAGGGGAAGATTTTTCGTAGCAGGTTTCTGGGGTCAAGAGCGGCCGCGTGCTATGGGCGCGCGCGACCGCGCTCAGGCCGAGAATGGTGCTCGGGAGGGACATCTTCGAGGGCGACCGCGCTGAGAGGAAAGGGCGACCGCGCTTAAGGGCCGAGGCTGGCGTTGGTCTTACTCGTCAATAGCGCGACCACGCTCAGCAGGAGGGCGGCCGCGCTCCGCCCGATTCAGCAACAGTCAAAGTTTCCTTGTTTGTTTAGGATTTGGACTCTACCCTAGGTCATATATAAACAATGTTCCGCCCCCAATTCAGTTGTTACAAAAATTCTAATTACATAGTGCAAGATCCTGGCTTGGTAGTGCCCCCAGACGTAGCCAATCAAATTGGTGAACTGGGTTAACAATTTCTTGTGTTCTTTTCTGTTTTCTTTGATTTCTTGTGCTTGGTTTGTGTGCGATTATTATTCTTGTAGGTTTGCTTGGGTGTGGAGGGCTATATTCACAACAACTGGTATCAGAGCTCTTGGTTTTGGATCAAGGGAGTTGTTTCAAGCAATCAAGAATGGGCAAATACAAACAAAGCGCTGAGAAATTCGACGGGTCTCGACTACGGATATCGGAGGATGCAGATTGAGGATCTCTTGTATAACAAGGATCTCTACAAGCCTCAAGGGTGTCAAACCTAGGAAGATGTAAGTCAGAGGAATGGGAACTCATGGATCGGAAAGCCCTAGGGGTGGTTAGATCTACTTTGTCAAAGTGGATCGCGAAGACTACCAGAAGGCGACAACCACCAAGGAGCTATTGGATTATCTTACCGAGAGATTTGAAACTCCGTCTGCCGCAAATAAGGTTGATTTGATACGTAAGACGGGTAGTCTCAAGATGCAAGAGGGAGGATCCTCGGCTAAGCACATCGATGAATTTATGGATGTCATAGATTCATTGACGCGGTGGAGATCAAGTTCGATGATGAGGTTCATGCATGCTTGTTGCTAGCTTCTTTACCGGCAAGTTGGAGCGGAACGGTGATCGCAATCAACGCTTCACAGTAAGAAAAAATTGAAATATGATGATGTTAAAGACTTTCTTTAGGTGAGGAAAATCGCATGAAGAAGTTGGGGACATCAAGTACTTCGGGAGCGGCTTTAGCTACTACTAGTAGGGGAAGCGGTACTAGCAAACAAGGGAGAACCGAATCTAGTGGAGAACGGAGTGAGTGGTAAGTGGCAAAGCCGATGAGACCAAGGACAAACCGAAGGTTGCGAAGCGGATCTGCTCGCTGCTACTATCAGAAGGAGTCGGGACACTTTAAGAGGGATTGTCCAAATCGTAAGTGGGCAATCAAAGCGAATGCGGGCAATAAGGTGATGACAGATCTGGTTCTCGAGTGTTAGTAGTGCACTAGAATCATGGGTCTTGGATTCGGGGCATCATTCCACTCTTTGCATGCATAAGGAAGAGATGGATAATTACACTTCCGGTGATTTCGGGAAGGTCTATCTAGCTGATAGCGAGCCTTTGAAAATCAAGGGGAAGGGAGATGTCAGGATAGGAGTTTAATATGGCTTGGTCTTGGCCAAATTAACTAGTGTACACTAGTTAAATAATTAACTCGTGCATACTAGTTAAGTAATGTACACTACTTAAGTAATGTACACTAGTTAAGTAATCTATAAGTCAATATTATTTTTTTAAAATCCTATCTTCAGGGATCTAGTTTGAATCGTCTTGTCAAGACAAAAAAATCAGTGTTTTCGATTTTTTTTTTCGACTTATAGATATTGAGATATTTTATTTTGAAATTTGAGGGGGATTTAGTTCACAATAATTACGAAAATGCCACCCCTCTATCTTTTTTTTTTTTTTTTAATCCTGAAAGATTGATGTATTTTTAATCCAATGGTACTGTTAGTGGTTCTTATGGTTTTCTCATATAAATTTGGTTCTCATTATAATAGACCATATATATATATATATATATATATATATATATACTCCCTCCGTCCCAGCGAAAGAGCCACCAAATTAGCCGGGCACGCAAAATAAGAAATGTGATGTAGGAAAGAGAAAAAGTTTAAATGTTGTGAGTATGAAAAATTAAATAGGAGAGAGAATGAGTGGGAGATGATGTAAGAAAGAGAATGTTGTGAGTGTAAAAGTAAAGTAGGAGAGAGAATGAGTGGAGAGAATAGTGATTTAAGGTTTCCTTTTTGGAAAAGTGGCTTTTTAAATGGGACACCCAAAAAGAAAATAAATGGCTTTTTTGTTGGGACAGAGGGAGTATATAATACTAAATTAGAAAGAGGAAGTCCCCTTAAAGGTCCTCTCACAAATAGAAGTTTCAAAGGAACTTGAAAAACAATGAAGATGAATCATCTATTTATAGTAGAAGAAAGATTAGAAAAAAGGTAAGATGCATCTATGTGGGAAACACTAAAAACATTTGAATTTAGAGATGGTGGGAAAAACAAAATTTCATTAGCCTTCAAAAATTTCATGAGGCTTTCACATAAAAATGGAACAAGTAAAAAGCCCAAGAAAAGTAATGGATTTAAGGAAAAATACTCTAAAGGCTCATTATTAAAAAATATTACAACAAGCTATCATACTTACAAATATTTTAGTAATATTGTTAGTTTTATCATTTTGTTCTTATGTTTTTTTTTTTTATTATACTTATAAACAGTTTGCACCCTATATTTTTTTTTTACACACCCTCACTCTAAATCCTAGATACACTGGTTCTCGCCACGGTTAAATTGTGTAGTGCTTTGTCTTACTTTGTCCTCCCTCTTCCTTGGATCTCCTTCTTTCTCCGGCCAACCTTTTGGCATCTCCCCCTCTTATGTCCTCACACCTCTCTCTTCACTCTGGTCACTGAAAATTTTAAACAAATCTGATAGTTAATCGCAATCTTAACCAAATTAAACCAGACTATATCAGTTTTGTTCAGTTCAATTTGAACTTTTCATGATTTGATCAATTGTTTGAAGTTTTCTTATACCGATGATCAATGATTCAGTCTAGTCTGTTAATTGACTCAAATCAAATCGGAACATTTACACCCTAATATATAAAGGGTAATACTAAAACTCAAAAAAAAAATGTCACAAAATGACGTGTCATAATTTTGTTGGTTCTTTTAATTAGAATGTAGCGAATCTAAAACCAATAAAATAACTCATTTTTTATCCATGTTTTTTGTTAAACATCTGCTATGTCATGGTTAAAAATTCCGTATCCAGAAAAAAGACTGCCTACATGTTGAATGGTTTGGAAGAATTTTGGTATCCCCTCAAAATCAACTTTCTTGAGCTCTCCACTCATTGCTGCCTACGCTATAGACTTGTACTTCAGATTGTTAACTGAATCCATATATGGGATTTTGGTACAGTTCATTGACATTATTAGTGACCAACATCAGACAAGAAGAAAATAGTTCACAAGGATATTGCTGTCTCTTCCTGCAACCACATTCAGGTCCTGGGTCCTCCCTGAACTCCTCATCAGCAAGGTCAAAAGATATGATCGTTACACTCTGTCGTGGAAGTAGAAAAGGAGGTCCGAAATCTTATCATTACATAATAACTTTTGCCAAGATTTTGAAACAAACCTGAATCGCATCAGAGATGTTATGCGGAGCCTTGAGAGTATGTCGAGAGCAACCTCATGCGGCATTCTGTTTATGGGACATCCAATATTCTTCTCGAGTTCACCTTCAATACTTTGATTCATGGTTCCGTGAAGAATCAGAAAATGGTACAACTAAATAATGCTTATGACGTTATGAGTTGGAGAAGGAAGTATGTGCCTTTAGTGTTTACTCCTTAGGACTCACTTATCTGCAATGCTGCAGATAAAAACCTAAGTACAAAATGAATACCCCACAAACAAACTTTGTTACCTCACAAGTGCTGAGATTACAAGAAGATAGCTCTGATGATGATGTGTGAGATCCACTGTTGTATAAAACCTTGGACACAAAGCCAAAGCTTCTCTTGAAAGTGGAGGCTTGATACCTGACCACTTGAAGTCCATATGGCTACAACAAAAGAATGGCAATAATCTCAATGAAAATATAATAATCAAGACAATCTGAGGTTTGGAACAGCCGGCCATGGCGGAAATACGGTGGAAACAATGGCGGGAATCAAGAAAACCTACTTCAGTTAATTAGAAAATCGTGCTTATTTTAGTTGAAAATTATTTATATTCTTTGATTAAAAAGATACTATATCAACAAAGAGAAACATCAGATTAAATGAAAAGGTACATGTCAAACATTCTAAATCCAACCAACCCTACCCTCATGTAAGACGACTTGAAATGAATCAGGCATCCCCTCAAATATTACATTCTTAATTTCTCTGCTATCTGGATCATACGAAGCTAATGCACCATCATGCATTAGCAAAATCCCACCATTCTTCGTAAGGCATAGAACTCGACATGCTAAAGACTGTAAGCTCGTTGTCCACATCCGAGTACCCCTTTCACGTGGACCGTTAATATCCATTTCGTAATCTTTGCTCCAAGACTCTCTAACACCATATTCCTTCATAACCCAAATCTGTAACTTTTTATCATTAGGATAAACTAACACACAGATACACCCTCCTAAAACTGCTAATGGATAGTAACGCCTCCTTATCCCACCCCAAGTAGGTATTGGTACCTCTCTAAACTGCTCATCAGCAAGGTCAAAAGAGATTAATCTTTGAGTCTTATCCCCAGGATGACCAAATTGACTCAACCAGTGAAGCCGTCCTTTGACCAATATAGGCTCTGATGACCAGCGCCTAATCTGATAAGGTATCTTCCCTAAGCTTCTCCAATCATTGTTGCTCAAGCTGTATACTTGAACTTCTGACTGACCATATACAGGTAATCCACCAGGGTAATAGACAATCTTCACAACCTTGTACTCATTGGTAAACGGATGGGACCCGAATCCAACAAGTACTCGTTGTGCTTCAAACTGCTCTGATGGGGGCAGGTTTTTGTAGCTCCTAGTGAAAGGATTGCAGATCTGAAGGGTATTGTGGTCTTTTGAGTATGATAAGCATATCAAGCCATTACACGAGCCAACAACATTAAACTCTGCCTGTGGCATGGGAGTTGGGAAAGGGGTTTGAAATTTTCTTACTACTGCTTTCTTCTTGTGATCGGAGAAATTCACAAAATGAAGCAGGTTTCCAAAAGGAAAACCACGATGAAAGATCAAACAAGTGTATTTCTTTGCTGTCTGTGAGGAGTGTAGATATATGAGATTTTGGTCACATGTTAAGTTTTGCCAGGATCGGGATACAAACCTGCATCGGATTAGAGATGTTACGGGGAGCCTGGAAAATATATCAAGAGCAACTTCACGAGGTAGACTCTCCATTCGACTTGTTGGTCTATCAGTATTCTTCTCACGTTTGTCTTCACTTCCTGAATCCATGGTACAGGAAAGAAAGGGAAAAATAATTAGCAAAATAAAGCTTATGAGTTGGGGAAAGAAAATGTTTCAAGCAAATACAAGTATTCAGATAGGAACAAATTTATTACGGAGTAGTTCATTATCGCGGAGATTACAAGAAAATGTGCTGATTATGATGTGTGGGCTCCACTTTTTTGTATAAAACTCCAACTTGGAAAGAACGAGCAAGTATATAAAACAGCTAAAAGGGCATCCTCCGTGACACTGACATACATCAAGACATTACTAACAACAAAATGCAGCCTAGAGGAACCGAGAGATAAACAAACATAGATAACGACACAAATTCACACAACTTATACAGGTACGAAGCAACAACAGATTACAAGAATAACTACAGAAATTGACTTAAGCTTGGCATCCAACACATTTTCAATCGAAACAAGACTGCCCCCATGTACAATGATTCGAAAGCATTTCGGTTTTCCCTCAAACATAACATTCTTAAGCTCTCTGCTCTCCGGATCATAAGAAGCCAATGCTCCATCATGCATTATCAAAATCCCACCATTCTTGATTAGGCATAATACTCGGACTGCTAACGACTATATAGACCTAACATCAATTTCATAATCTTTACTCCAAGACTCTCTTACTCCATACTCTTTCATAACCCAAATCTCTATATTTCGATCACGGGGATAAACTACTACAGAAAGGCACTCTCCTAACATGGCAAATGGATAAGGATGTATCCTTATCCCAGCCCAATCAGGAGCTGGCACCTCTCCAAACTGTTCATTAGCAAGGTCAAAAGAGATTATTTTCCGGTCATAGCTGCCTCCGTAATCTCGAGTCAACCACTGAAGCCTTCCATTGACTAATAATGATTCTGACATCCGGGGGACAATCTGATAAGGCATCTTCCCTATGCATCTCCAATCTTTACTACCTATGCTAAATGCTTGTACTTCAGATTGTGAATAAACATAATGGACTCCATTTCTAGCACGATGAGGGAACCGTTCATTGACATTCTGGTAGTAGACAATCCTAATAACCTTACACTCATTGGTCAACGGATGGAACCCAAATCCAACCAGCACTCTGTGATCATCAAACTGCCTTGATTTCAGCAGCTGTTTGTAGCTCCTAGAGAAAGGATTAAATATCTGGATTAGATCATGATTTTTGGCATTGGACAAGCATATCAAGCCATTGCACGAGCCAACAGCATTAATCTCTGGCATCAGAGTTGGATAAGGAGGTTCAAATTTTCTCACCACTTCTTTATCATTGTGATCAGAAAACTCCACAAACTGAAGCTGGTTACCAGAAGTATAACCACAGCGAAAGATCAGACAAGTACTGTTCTTTGCTGATCGAGAGAGATGTGGATCACATCATAAGTTTTTCCAGGACTTGGATACGTACCTGAAGTACATCAGAGATGTTACAGGAAGCCTTGACAGTATGTCTAGGGAAACTTCAGGTGGTAGGCGATCCATTCCACTTTTAGGCCAATCAACGCTCTTCTCATGCTTCTTTTAACTACTTGAGTCCATGGTTCAGTAAAGAATAAGAAAACAAGGCAAACAAATGGTGTTTACAAAAGTAGGAACAAGTTATGTAGTTAAACAAATACACAAAGACTTTGTCCTTAAATGTGCGGACATTACAAGAAATTAGTATTGATTAGTGATGTGTATGATCCACCTGAATAGAAAAAAGGCGTAGGAATAACACTAAAGTCTTTTCTATTTATAAAAACTAAAATGTCATGGAAAAAGTATATGGTCTCAATTAACAATTGTAAAACATCAACAACGTACGCTAATAAAACAAGCAAATTGAATATTGTTCAATTGCAGATACATGAAATGCATAACATACAAATGCAGTTTTAATGAAACATCCAATCAAGACAACTGTGTTTGTGGCCTGAAGTTTGTTTTGTGCCCGTATCAGTACTCCTTTTACATATTGTACCATTTATTTTATTTTTTGTCATTGTTATACCATTCTCGCATGTTACAAGACATTACTAAAAGCAAACATTTGAATAAAAAAGGAAAATAAAGTTTATAATGTGAAAGGGAACTCGAGATACATTCATTCAAGGCTACCATGCAGTGAAGAGTTACCCTTTTTCTCATTTAACGCAAACTAATGGAAACGGGTCTGAGAATAGCAGGCAGAAAAGCTCTCGACTTTGCCGGCTCAACACCCAAAGGAACCCAATATAAAAAATAACTTATCCGAAATAAGTGAATGAAATTAATTAATTAAAAAAAAAAGTATATGGTCCCATCAACTGTGCAACATCAACGTCCACTAAAGAAAAGATGAAATGCATAATATACAAGTAAAGAGGAGCAACACCAGACAGATTACAAGAAGAATAGTTACTGAAATTGACCTAAGCTACATATTTTCAATGCAAACAACACTACCCACATGTACGATTACTTGATACCATTTTGGCATCCCCTCCATTCTTAAGCACTCTGCTTTCCGGATCATAAGATGCCACCACTCCATCCTGCTTTAGCAAAATCTCACTATTCTTCATTACACATAACACTTGGATCCCTAAGGACTGTATAGACGTAGTCAGACCACCTTGGAATGAAATATTAACATCGATTCCAAACATTTTGCTCCAAGACTCTCTTATTCCATTGCTCTTTCATAAACCCAAATCTCTATATTTCCATGTTGAGGATAAACTACTACAGAAAGACCACCCTCCTAATACTGCCAATGGATAAGGGTACGTCCTTATCCCGGCCCAAGCGGGAGCTGGTATCGCTATGAACTGCTCATTGGCGAGGTCAAAAGAGATTATCCTCCGAGGATAACCTCCTCCGTAACCGGATCGAGTCAACCAGTGAAGCCTTCCATTCACAAATAAAATTCTGACGATCGGGACTCGATCTGGTAAGGCATATTCCCAATGCGTCTCCACTCATTGCTCCCTGTGCTATATACTTGTACTTCAGATTGTGGATAAACATAAAGGAAACCTCTAGCAAAACGAGGGAAACGTTCATTGACACTCTGGTACTGGTAGTAGACTATCCTAACAACCTTATACTCATTGGTCGAGTGATGGAACCCAAATCCAACCAGCACCTTTTGATCATCAAACTGCCTTGATTCAGGCAGCTGTTTGCAGCTCCTAGTGAAAGGATTGAATATCTGGATTACATCATGGTTTTTGGAGTTGGAGAAGCATATCAACCCGTTACATGAAAAAAATATTGTTACTCATGAAATTCAAACAATTGTAAATGATACACCATTAAAAATCCGAACAATGTCAATTTTTAGAATTCCGTAATCAAATTGACAGAGAGACATTTTTTAAACTGAGGGATTATTATTAGCTAGATACAAGGAGGAAAGACAAAAGAATCCATCTTTAAGCTCCAGTTTACATATTCACATGAAGCTAATGCTTCTCCTGACAAATTAGTCACATCCAGCTCCAAAAATAGAATAAACAGGTGCAAATTATATGAATAAACAGGTGCAAATTATATGACCTAATTGAAGGTACAAAAAGCTACTAATCAATACCTCGCGAGCAACAAAATGGCAATGCAAAACGCATTTTATCCTGCTCACAAAATCAAGTTCCCTAATCAAAGCTTCACGGCCAAGTCGGTGGACAGTGCTGGAATAAATCTTCAACCCATCCAGAAGCTAAGACGTAGGATTGCATGCCCTACACCTACAAAGCATTTCAGGTAGACCATTTCCACCTTTACCAGCAGTCCCCACACATATTTGTTTCTTGTGTTTAGCGTTTTAACAAATGTCCTCAAAAGTAATGAAATTTTAATAAACATTTAGGGACGGAGGAGTATTGTGCCACTATCTTGCTTCAAAAAACATGTCACTGTATAGACGTTACAAATGCATTTACATAAAAATCTTGAAACCTATTTATTTTGTATTAAAAATCTTGCGAAATTCCATAAGTTCATTTATTCTTAGCTGGATGGATGATCCAAAATTGTCAGACTAATATTCAACAAAGTTCTTTCTCCATTTATAGACCTCTCCCTAGCTGTTCATTCTTAAATTCTTTCTTTTCTTTTAATTTTGAGCAACTCTCCCTAGCTGTTCATTCTTTCTTTTCTTTTAATTTTGAGCTATGGTATCCCATGGCCAAAATCGAAGCGAGAAGAAGTGTAAGCTCTACGATAGTGAAGAGGAGCAGACTAGAAAGGGGATGAAAATTCTACCACATGACATAGTCATCGATATCCTGTCGAGTGTGGCGTCCATTGCCACACGGCCATATTCTTGTTCAATACTACCTGACTCTAGCATTGACAAGTCATCCATGCCTAATTTTCCACTGTCACTATCCCATTCGAAACCAAAATTGCAAAATGCAACCTGAAGATCAACTATGATATTCATAAAGAGAACAAAAACAGAGTTTATACAAGTATGGAGCAATACCATACAACAAAAATAGATACAGAGACTTACTTAAACTTGCCATATCTTACACATTGTCAATCGAAACAAGACTACCGACATGTTCAATGATCTGAAAGCATTTCGGCATCCCCTCAAACATAACATTCTTAAGCTCTCTGCTTTTTGGATCATAAGAAACCAACGCTCCATCAAGCATCATCAAAATCTCACCATTCTTCGTCAGACATAATGCTCGGACAATTGGCAGAATACGACTGCTTAGGATTGGATCAGTAATATCAATTTCAAAGTCTTTGCTCCAAGACTCTCTTACACCATACTCTTTCATAACCCAAATCACAATATTATTATGACGAAGAAAAACTGCTACAGAAAGACACCCTCCTAAAACTGCAAATGGGCAGAAACGCATTCTTAACCCAGCCCAATCAGGCGATGGTACCTCCCTAAACTGCTCATCAGCAAGGTCAAAAGAGAATATCCTCCGGCCGAAATCACGTCCATTGACGAATCGAGTCAACCAGTGAAGCCTGCCATTAAAAAATATGGATTCTGAAATCCGGGGCTCAATCTGATAAGGCATCTTCCCAATGCATCTCCACTCATTGCTACCCAAGCTGTATACTTGTACTTCAGATTGTGGATAAACATAATGAAATCCACATATAGCACGACGGGAGTAGCGTACGTTGACATTTTGGTAGCAGACAATCCTAACAACCTTATACTCATTGGTCAACGGATGGAACCCAAATCCAACCAGCACTTTTTGATCATCAAATTGCTTTGATTCAGGCAGTTGTCTGTAACTCCTGGTGAAAGGATTAAATATCTTGATTACATCATGGTTTTTTAAGTTGGATAAGCATATCAAGCCGTTACATGATCCAACAACATTAATCTCCGGCATCGGAATAGGAAAAGGGGGTTCGATTTTTCTCACAATTTCCTTCTCGTTATGATCAGAAAACTCTACAAAATGAAGCTGGTTACCACAGCGAAAGATAAGACAAGTAGAGTTCTTTGCTGATCGAGAGAAATGCAAATTTACGAGATCTGGATCACATGATAACTTTTTCCAGGATTGAGATGCGTACCTAAACCGGATCAGAGATGTCACGGGAAGCCTTGACAGTATGTCTAGGGCAACTTCTCGTGGTAGGCGATCCATTCCATTTCTTGGCCATTCTATGATCTTCTCACGCTTGTTTTCAATACTTGAAAACATGGTTCAGTAAAGAATCAGCAAACAAGGCAGAGAATGAGGTTTACGAAATTGATAACAATTTATGCTGTAAAACAAATACAAATAATCTCCAATTCTTAAAGAGGACAGGTAAAGTTAGTATTCAGGGATTTTTTTTTAACAAATCTGATCGGAAGGGAAAGGGAGATTTGTCTGAGATCGTGGATGAGGGGGAGAGAGAGGGAAGAAGGGTTAGGGTTTGATAATGTTGGGAGTCGATCACTTTGACAGCGTACTGACACATAAAAGTATAGAGATTGTCTTTGATTTTGATCGGAAGGCCATCGTGGATTGATCGGAGGGTTGATATCCCGGTAAGGTTTTCACAAAACTGAAGAGATGAAAATTTACCATGTCATACAACTAACCAGGAGCTTTTAAGACTACCCGGTTTAATACCATTCCCCCTTTTCATCTAACACTTTTTACACTTTTTTTATCCATCTAATATTTCATCTATCAATTTCATTTACCCCACTCCAATGGCTAACTTAAATTAAATTTCAACCCCCTCCAACTCATCATTCTATACCCCACCACTTTGAGTGTTTTTTTTTATCCAAATCAAATGAAACTTATATCAATTTATAGGGAAAAAATGATGAATTTTGGTGAAAAAAGAATTAAAAAAAATTAATTTACTAGGTGATAATTCAGCTCAAATTGAAAAATGAGTTTTTTTTTTTGTCCAAATCAAATGAAACTTATATCAATTTGTAGGGAAAAAAATGATGAATTTTGGTGAATTTTTCTTTTTATTTTTAAATCGTTTATTATGAGATAATTGAGCTTAAATAATTGGGTGAAAAAATGATAAAGTACGGACCAATAAGACGTTGACACATGGCAGCTTAAAAAAAAAAAGGAAAAGGCATTGTTTCAACTTAGACGTGTCCAAAATCTAATCGAAACCGGCTAACCGGAGGTTAATAACCGTAACCGTAACCGGCCAAAACTGTCAACCGCCTTAACCAAAACCGGCGGTTACACGGTTCGGTTAAGGTTAACGATTTTTAAAAACCGTCAACCGACGGTTATAATCGGTTATATAACCAGCGGTTATAACCGGATTAGAACCTCAATTTTTATTTTTAATTGTTGGTTTATTTTCTTTTCAATGTGAAATATTGTCCCAAGCCAAGGCCAAAAATATTTTTCTTATCCATGGCTGCTGGTTATATAGGCACAAGGCCAAGCCAAGTTTTTTTTTCATTTCAATGTGGGATAATGTCCAAGCAAGGGAGGCGACGGGCCCAAGGCGGCTAAGGCGAGGGCGGCGCGGCAGGCGGCCACGGCCAAGGCAAATGCGACCACGGCCAAGGCCAGCCCAGTACCTCATTTTATTACACTTTCTATTCGATGTGGGATATTGGCATTGCAAGGCCACGGCCAAGGCAAGGGCCGGCCAAGGCAAGGCCAAGGCCGGCCGAGCCAAGACCAAGACCAAGGCTAAATGATAATTTTTTTTAAAAAAAATAAATAAATATTTCATAAATATATATATATATATATATATATATATTTATATATATATATATATATATATATAAATATATATATATATATATTTTGGATATATATATATATATAAATTTATGAAATATATTTAAATTTTGTCTAATAATAATTTTTTAATTTTTATTAAGTTCATTTTTTTTATGGGATTTTTACCAAAAAGACCTTGAAATAGGGTGGAATTTACCAATAAAAATAGTACATTTTAAATTTTACCTTAGGATCCAAGAGTTGAAATCAAAATGACCGTAGAGTCCCTAGCCCTATTTATAATAATTTAAATGGCGAAACTGCCCTTGCTCATTCTATTTCTCTCTCTTTGCGCAATCTTCTTTTCTCTCTCTATCCGCAATCCGTGTGCAATCCGTGCGCAACCACCGGCAATCCGTGCCATCTTCTCTACCACCGGCGAGCTCCATGGCCATGGCTAGGATCGCCACGCCATTCCCATAGCCCCCATTGGCGAGCTTCATGTGGGACCGTCGTCAAATTCTTCTAATGTTCAACCTTCCTCCGATTCAAATTCCACTTTCGTAAAGCCAAGACGGTCGATTGATGATCGCTTTGATTCTGTATTTTACCCTTTTGAAGTTAATTGTTGTTGAATTCGAGAGCCGATCATTTGTATCGAGAGCCAATTTGTATCTTTCACTCAAAGGTACTTCGAATCTACATATTTTTCAATGTATACAAAATTTGTATGGCAATTTCAGTCTCTTCAGATTGTTAATCGAGAACCCATTTTGTGTTTTTCTCTTTAGATACTTAAGATTTGAGTTTTATGATGCTTATAAGTATTGATGTTTCTGAACATGAACATGAGGGATATGATTTTGGCTCATTTGCCTTTGTTTTGTATAAGTTCTGAATTTTGCAACTATCATATAGAGCAGCTGCACTTGCCTTTTGTATTGAAACTCTGTTCTCTTGTACTTTTGCTCATTGTTCTCGTGAAAATTAATTTATTAGTACCTTTGAGTACATATGTACTCACTTTACGTTGTTGCTTGTATTTTGGCAGATAACTAGCTGAAACTTGTGTTATGCATTTCATCTCTTGGCTTGAGGTACGCATTTTGGTTTATGAAGAAACTGTTTCAACTTTTCATTGTTTAAGGCCTCAGACTTAATAATTGGTGGCTCATACTTGTTTCAACTTTTCATCATAATATGGAAATTTCAAGGCTTCTAAACACTTATTAAATTGATTTAATGTTAACTACTTACAAATAGTTCTATACTTGATAAGAGTCATCTGTGAGCCATCAAATGATTTATTGGATCAATGAACAGATGCATCTGAAACACTATATATACACGGTGATATTGCTAACTTTCTGATATTTGGGATATGCTGAATGCTGAATGCTGAGGTACTACTATTGCCTCTGTTGTACCCAAGACGGAATAGCTAAGGGAATACAATAGCTATTGCTCCAACTTAGGATATTTCTTTGGGAAATTATTCATTGCGAGTTGTCATTAAGGCATCGTGGACAAGTAAATTAATTGTACGCACTAAACGGGGACGTCAGTTCCATCTTATTGCCTTTGACAGAAATTCATAGTTAAAAAGAAACTAATAAGAAAACGAGGACTTGCTGAGAAAATCTATACACATTAACTCCGTTCAGCTAACACGCTCATTTGAAATATATTTTTTTGCTTCTTGAAAATGACTCATACGATGTTCCTTTTTTGCTTGTTGTTTGTTAGAAACATGTGATCGTCATCATTATCAAGTATCTTACTTCCTTGCCCTTGTAATAGGACCATGAATGGAGGCAAGCCATGCCATATTTGGGCAAGGTGCATTCTTTGCTCTATCGGTGGAGAGATATCTTGCCAAAGAATAATCTCCTTGTTGAATTTCATCGTGTATTGACTTTTGATTTCATTTTGTTTCATCGGTTTCTTGTAATTTACGCTTAAATTTGTGAGTTGTGTGAACGTAAACTGGCCTAGCGTGTCAAGATGGAAAAATAGTGGACAGGCCATTGTTGGCAATTCGAACCAACTAGTTGAGAGCACATGTCCACTGATGGTTAACTATTTTTGCATGCTGATGTGATCATGCTTTCTCAGCAGTCCGCACAACTCATTAAAATTCATGCAGAAGTAAGATTATTAAAAGAAAATTGTAAAAGCTTATCTGTAGACATGAGCCATCTACAAGAGGGCATATTTTATTGCTGTTGAATGTCTTGGGTGTTTTACTGGTGCCTCCAGATTATGCTTTTACGTGCTTATAATTCTCACTTGAATTCTTTTAAATGATGTGTCATACTCAGCTAATATCTATTGTACAGATGAGTAGACCACTGCCGCTTTTGCAAAGAAAAGTGAGATTTTACATTTGCGTGACACCACTTTCTATTACGCATATGAAATGTATTTGTGAAGAGAAAGAAAACCTATAAAACCACTTTCTGTTATCTATGTGAAGAGAAAGAAAACATATAAAGGAGCTTTGTTTACAACATATTCTCCATTTTTTTTTTATTGTTATAATATTACATGAAGAGTGGTTGGGGAGTTAATCCAAGCATATCTTTCAACTCTCTACCATCAACACTAATATATGATTTGTAAAGGTCAGTCAAAACCACATTTTGGAATTGGTTTTGAGATTTTAGGTTATGCAGCTCTCATGGTTGTAATTGCTTAAATATTATACTTGCTGTAGCCTTGTCTCATTCTTCTCATGATTGGATTCTCTCAGCCCCACACTGAAGAAGTTAAGAAGGAGCCCACTGACAGAGATGTACACGAAGGTTTTGACATTACACTTACGAAGCATAAGGGTCAGGTATGTGCAGTCCCCTGCAACCCCCTCCCCCCTTCCCTGGCTCTATAACAAGTCTTTACTTTTTCCTTCTTTTTTTTTTTTTTTGGCCTCGATACCAATATCTTTCTTTTAACTTTTTTTCTTCACGCAGATATGCTCGCTGAGATCGTACTACGAAAGCCCAAGGCTTATGAGCGTTTGTACGCCATTTGTTTTTGTAAGGACTACCAGATGCCTAACTGCCTTCTTTGTGTGATATATACATTCGTGTAATGCAAGAATGCTTTTGATTTGTGTACTTTACTCCTTTGCTTCTAAAACTGTGAATAACTGTGAAATATTTTTCACACTTCTAAAACTGTGAGGTCAGTTTCACATTTATTTATGAATGTGAAATTGTTTGGTTTTTGACCTTTCTAAACTGAGAAATGTGAGGTCAATTTCACAGTTAATTTGGTAGTTAGTATGTTTGGTTTACCCATTATTTATCTGTTATTCATGAATGTTTGTGCACAACTGTGAGGTCAATTTCTCAGTTATGATTATTGAGGTCACTTTCTCAGTTATTGTGCATAACTGTGTGATTGATTTCTCTGTTTTTATGTCATATTTTTATAGAACAACAGTGAGGTCTATTTCACAGTTGTTGGTTGTGATGTGAATAACTGTGAAATATTTTTCACACTTCTAAAACTGTGAGGTCAGTTTCACATTTATTTATGAATGTGAAATGGTTTACCCGTTATTTATCAGTTGTTGATGATTATTTTTGCACAACTGTGAGGTCAATTTCTCAGATATTATGATTGTTTGTGCACAACAGTGAGGTCTATTTCACAGTTGTTGGTTGAGATGTGAATAAGTGTGAAATGTTTTTCACACTTCTAAAACTGTGAGGTCAGTTTCACATTTATTTATGAATGTGAAATGGTTTACCCGTTATTTATCAGTTGTGGATGATTGTTTTTGCACAACTGTGAGGTCAATTTCTCAGTTATGATTGTTTATGCACAACTGTGAGGTCAATTTCTCAGTTATGATTGTTGAGGTCACTTTCTAGTTATTGTGCATAACTGTGTGATAGATTTCACTGTTTTTATGTCATTCTTTTATAGAACAACAGTGAGGTCTATTTCACAGTTGTTGAAAAATAATTTTATTTTATTTATAAAATTTGAAATATATGATGAGTAAACTTGTTTGATTCGGCTTGGCGATGCGATTAAAACAGTGATTTCGGATAATTTTTTCGACTTATAGATTTTTGAGATATTGCATTTTAAAAATTTAAGAGAAAAAAAAAGGAAGAGAGAGAAAAGGAGAGAGAAAGAAAGGAGAAGAAGAAGAAAAACGTAGAGAGAGAGAGAGAAAGTAACGTAAAGAGAGAGAGAGAAAGTGGCTTCATGCGTGTATGTGGCGCGTCATGCGTGTATTGTATATGGCGAGGGGCATTTTGGTCCAGCAAAATTTTAGGGACTTATTGGTATGTTTTGAAAATGTGTGGTTTTATTGATCTTTTTCATTTATCTAAGGGACTTATTGGTCAAAGCCTCTTTTTTTATTTAGTGTATAGGATATATATATAATATATATATATATATATATATATATATATATATATATATATATATATATATATATTTAAATAAAATATAACAAATTACTCTCAAAAAAATAAATATAAGGCAATAAATATTATTTTTGAAAAATAAATAAATCATAAATTAAAATCAAATAAAAATAGAGCTAAACAAATTTAAAAAAATCAAATTAACACCGACATAATTATTTCGCCGCTACTACCACTACTACCCCTACTACCACCACCACTATCACTACCCCCACCACTACTACCACCACTACTACCACTACTACGGTACTACCACCACTACCACCATCACCACCACCACAACCACCACTATTACTACCACTACTATGACTATCACTACTACCCCTACTACCACCACCACTATCACTGCCCCACCACTACTACCACCACTACTACCACTACTACGGTACTACCACCACTACCACCATCACCACCACCACAACCACCACTACTACTACCACTATCACTACTACCCCTACTACCACCACCACTATCACTACGCCCACCACTACTACCACTACTACTACCACTACTACCACCACTACCACCATCACCACCATCACCAAAACCACCCCTACTACTACCATCACTAATTCACTACTATCATTACTATCAATACCACTACTACCCCTAAACCCTAAACTCTAACCCTAAACCCTAATTGCTATACCCTAAACCCTAGATCATATACTCCATACCCTAAACCCTAAACCCTAATTGATATACTCCATACCCTAAACCCTAATTGTTATACCCTAAACCCTAGATCATATACTCCATACCCTAAACCCTAAACCCTAATTGCTATACTCTAAACCCTGGATCTTATACTCCATTCCCTAAACCCTAATTACTATACTCCATACCCTAAACCTTAAACCCTAATTGCTATACCCTAAACCCTTGATCATATACTCCATACCCTAAACCCTAAACCCTAATTGCTATACCCTAAACCCTAGATCATATACTCCATACCATAAACCCTAAACCCTAATTGATATACTCCATACCCTAAACCCTAAACCCTAATTGCTATACCCTAAACCCTAGATCATATACTCCATACCCTAAACCCTAAACCCTAATTGCTATACTCCATACCCTAAACCTTAAACCCTAATTGTTATACCCTAAATGATATACCCTAATTACTAAAAGTCATATATATATACTAAACCCTAAACCCTAAATCTTAAATGTAGATTTAGGGTTTATATGATATTTTAACAAAATTATCTTAATATTTATTTTGGAAAGGAGAGTATAATAATTTTAAATTAGTAACAAATATTTATTTTGGATAGAAGGGTATATCAATTTTAAATTAGATATAATTTTGATCAATAATTTAAATAAAAATAATGATCTTAATAATTATATTTCATAAATTTATATATATATCCAAAAAATATTGCCACTTATTTTTATTATTTGTCAAAAATAAATAATATTTTTATACAAAATAAAAAATATAATATTAAGATATTATTTATTTGTAAAAAAAATAAATAGAAATTGGCCTTGGCCTTGCCTTGGCTGGCTGTGGCCTTGCCTTGGCTCGGCCGTGGCCTTGCCTTGGCTGGCCGTGGCCTTGCCTTGGCTCGGCCTTGGCCGGTCATGGCCTTGGCCTTGATCTATCCCACATCGAAAACAAATTCACTAACTGGCAGCCTTGGCTCGGTCGTGGCCTTGCCTTGGCCTTGGTCACTTATCCCACATCGAATAAAAAACAAAGAAAATGTGCCTTGGCCTTGCTTATATATGAGTGGGCTTGGCATCAATAGGCCATAATATTGGCAGGCCCTGAACGTGGCTGGCCTTGGCCTTTGCCTTGGCTTTGACCAAGCATTTTTTCAAATAAAAGTTAACAGAATTTGTTAAAAATTTCGTTAAAAGGACTAATTTGAAAAAAAAGGCTTTAGTTAACCGTTTTAACCGGATAAACCGAGTTAACCGTTTATAACCGTTAACCGGATAACCGTAACCGTTTGTACACGGTTAACGGTTAGGTTACGATTAAGTGTTAACGGATTTTTTTAACCGGCGGTTATAACCGTTTGGACACGTCTAGACTTTCAACCCGGATGAAATGTTTCAACCCCTCATTTCATCCAACCCACCATTGCAGTTGTCCAGCTGGATGAAATGGGATTTCATCCCCCATTTCATCCCCCACTGTATGTAGTCTAAGAATAACTCGTCCTCTTTACAAATTTAAGAGTATTTAAGGGGCCTTAGGTATATAACACTAGTACATGCCCATGCCCGTGTCCAAGGATACAGTTTTTTTTTTAATTTAAAAAAAAAAAATTAAGGGCAAAATGGGAAAGAGACAAATGTATGAGGGCAAAATGGGAAATTCGCCGCTTAAAACTGTTCACACCACTGTATCAAGTACAATCCCTCATTTATACTATAGATACTAGTAAAAGTAACATACTAGTAAAAGCCCGTGTCCGAGGACACGTTTTTTTTTTTTTAATTAAGCCCATGTCCGAGGACACGTTTTTTTTTTAATTTAAAAAAAAAATTTAAAGGGCAAAATGGAAAAGGGACAACTTAGTGAGGGCAAAATGGGAAATTCGACAGATGGAACTGTTCATAGTACTGTAGATAGTGGAGGTGTCATTTATACTATAGATGTGGAAGGAAAAAAAGCTCTGAGGGGCGTTTGGTTGGGGGTAAAGTGGGGGAATGGAATGCCCAATTCCATTTCCCCAATTTTTTTGCCCTGTTTGGTTGAAGCTTTTTAAATTTTTTCATTCCGTTGGAATGGCCAATTCCTTGGCTTGATGGAATTTGTCATTCCCTTCATATACGGAAGGAATGGCCAATTCCCTTGGCAATGGAATTCCAAAAAAAAAAAATTTATGACCAAAATATCCCCACCTATCCCCCACCCCCTGCCTACCCCCCCAATCCATCCCCCACCCCCACCCCCCCCCCACAAATTTTTTTTTCATCCCCCCCCCCACCCCCCACGAATTTTTTTTTCCATCGAAGGGTAAATTGGACATTTTATATAATTTCACTCAATTCCTATAATTTGTATTTTCAAACCAAACATGATTTGCCAAGAAATTGAATGACAATTTCATTCCATTCCGTGTCAACCAAACGGAGGGGTTTGACCAGTTTTTTTCCATTCCAATTCCTTCAGGAATTCAATTTCATTGACCATTCCATTCCTTCACTTTTTTTCCACCGAACCAAACGGCCATTTAGGAGTTAGGAGGCTTTAGGAGAATTTTTGAAATTGGAAATTTGATATTTTTATACAAATATTCTGACAGTTAATTGATTTACAGTCGAATTACAACAAGTTTCAAAAGTAAAAATTTCAGTCTTCAAATGTTGTCTTTTATGATTTCAGACAATTTCAAAATGCATTACTCATTTACTTAAGAAAAACCTCCTTAGCTAGCATTCACAGGTTGCGTTTAGGGGTGTAAGTGGTTTAGCTCAAACCGCGGTTTGAGACCGAACCGAGCTAAACCGTGGGGTTTAGCTCGGTTTTTTTATTTAAGTGGTTTAGCTCGGTTTATAAAAATTACAAACCACGTGGTTCGGTTTAGCTTGCGGTTTGAGGGTGCCGAACCAAACCGAGCTAAACCGAACCGCCAAACCGAGCTATGGTCCCAGCTCTTGTAGGCGGCTATATTTTGTTGTCTTTCCGAGAAGCCACAAAATAAAATAGGGATTAAATTAAGAGTTTCCCTTAAATATTACTCCTTCCTTCCCCTAAATGAATAACCTAATTTTATTTTACTACAGCCCCGCCTCCTTTCTTCTCTCTCTCTCTCTCTAAAATTTCTCTCATCAAACCACAAAATCATTTCTTCTTCCTCACTAAATATTGATTCCCATCCCATGTACTTCCTTTTATTCAGGATTATCAAGCTCGAATCATAAATTTTGAGCAAATATTTGAAGAAATTTGAAGTTTGAAGAGTAAATGGATTTTGCGATTTGTTTCTTTTGAGCTCAAAATTGAAGGAGATTTTTGTGGGGTTAGCTTCGCAAGGAAGGTCTCCATCTTCTCTGGTGATATTTTCACTTTCAGGTGACAAATTCCGGCCAATTTTCGGTCACTCTCCGGCGAATTCTCCGCCAACAAATTGAAATTGCTCGCACTTTCTTGGAAGCGAAATGAGGCACTAAACATCTAATCCATCTTTAATCTTGCATCATCCCTAAAGACTGTTTTAAGATTGTTGTTTGGTATTTTGATAATGTTGTGTTTATTTTAGTTACTTACTGTTTTATATTGATTAGTCATAAAATCAAAATGATTAAACCGCGGTTTAGACCTAGCTAAACCAAACCTTGACGGTTTAGCTTAGCTCGGTTTGAATTTTTTTGTGGTTTAGCTCGGTTTGGAATTTCTCCAAACCGATACTAGCGGTTTAGCTCTAAAATTTCCCTAAACCGAGCTAAGCCGAACCGTTTACACCCCTAGCGTTAATAATAGATGGGGTTCAGAGGTTGCGTTTAAACGCACGCAACAGTCTAATTTTTGTTTAAAGGGCTTTAAAGGAATTTTTGAAATTTGCATGTTCACATCTTCCTCCCATCTGCTTGCAAATTAACTGTTAAGTCAATAAAATTAAGAAAAAAGGAGAAAAGGTTAATGCATTATGAGTTTAAATAGGAGAGAGAAAGTAGAGTATGAAATAATTAGTGAATAATTGTTGTGAGTATAACATGTAAATCCCACTAGTTATTAAGTAATAAAAACTTTTCTAAAATGATTTTGCAAGTTGAAATGGTAGGGATAATTTTTGCTAGTTGCTAGATGGGACGGAGGGAGTACAAGTTTTTGAATTAATAAAAGGTGAAATGTCATGGAAAAAGTCTAAAGGTCCCAACATCAAGCTCCATTAAATAAATGTGAGAATTGAGTACTGTTCAATTACAAAGAGAGGATAGAGGAAATGCATAATTGATATTCTTCTTGGGTTAGTCTTCATTACCTGAACAAATAGTACTAGGAAACAATGCAATGAAAATATGCTTATGGGTAAATAAATACAGAAAAATTCAGATGTATCGAGATTACAAGAAATTAGTGTTGACTACGCGGTGTGGGGTCAACTGCTATAAAATAACCTTCAGGAAAGAAAATAGCAGGTTTTTTGTTGTGATGGGAGAAAATCACAAAATGAAGCGGGTTTCTGAAAGGAAAACTGCAGTGAAAGATCAAACAAGTGCTGTTCTTTGCTGTCTGTGAGGAGTGTAGATTTATGAGATTTTGGTCACATGTTAAGTTCTGCCGGGATCCAGATACAACCTGCAATGCATCAGAGATGTTATGGGGAGCCTGGAAAATATATCAAGAGCAACCTCACGTGGTAGAGTGACTCTCCATTCGACTTGTTCACGTTTGTCTTCGCTTCCTGAATCCATGGTACAGGGAAGAAATGAAAAATAATCAGTAAAATAGAGCTTATGATACAAGAATTCAGATAGGAAAATTCATTATCGCGGAGATTACTAGAAAATAGTGTTGATTATAATGTGCTTGGAAATAACGAAGAAGCGTATAAAACAGATAAAAGATCATGTCACAAACAGCTTATACAAGTATTAAGCAACACTAGATTACAAAAACTGAGTTAAGCTTGGCATCTTACACATTTTCAACCGAAACAAGACTGCCCACGCGTAAAATGATTTGAAAGAATTTTGATATTCCCTCAAACATAACATTCTTAAGCTCTCTGCTCTCTGCTCTCTGGATCAAATCAAAAGAAGCCAATGCTCCATCCTGCATTATCGAAATCCCACCATTCTTTGTTAGGCATAATACTCGGATTGCTAATTACTGTATAGGCATAGTCCAAACATGAGGACTGCCTGGGCTTGGATCATTAACATCGATTTCATAATCTTTGCTTCTCTTACTCAGGCCCGGCTTTTGAGGGGAGCAAGAGGAGCTTCCGCTCAAGGCGCCATTTTTTTTTCTTAAACTAACATTTCCATTGATTATTTTTTTGAAAGATACTCCATTGATTTAGAATAAACAATCGTAATTTAAATAGACAATTTTAGCACAAGTAGATAATAAATCATTCATATTATATGATGATGACAAAAACGTTCGGATCAGCCCAAATCCAATTTTTTTAAGGCAATACTTGTATTGGATTTAGAAATACAATAGGTAACTTCAATTTAATTAGGTAATTTTGTAAGAACATGGATTAATGTAACATATAAATACTTAATAATATAATGATCAATATTATAATATATGGTATAAAGTATAGAACTTAACATAATGTGTAGAATTCCATAGTATAAGGCTACCATTAAATGATGGGCATAATGGTAAACTCTTATACATGAATAGGTGTAGTCCCTAAGTGAGGTGCCTATTCCCTTCCTATATAAAGGCCATTCCATCAGCCATAGAAGGGACTGAAATTTTGATTATATTTCTCATTTATAAACTCTTCATAAAGATCAAAGAAGACAAGAGAATAAGGCACAATCACTTAGAAGATCTACTCCTCTCTTCTTTAAAGACTATCTTCTTACTTCATTAAGAACAAGACTAAGAACAATCATAGAATCACAAGGTACACGCTTCTGTCTTCGTCTTCTTCTTCTTCTTCTTCTTCTCTTCTTAATCAAGTTATGAGTCGGTTCATGGTTAATGGATCATTCATGTTCCAACAATTGGTATCAGAGCCTGCTCATTTACTAGATTGAGTTTGAAATTATTATAGAGCCTTGTGCTTTAATTTATTTCATATTTGTAATCCTTGTGTGATTTCATTTGGTTTTGTTCTTGTTCATGATACTCATCTTTTCTAAGAGTATCATATTCATAACTTCATTCTATTTCTGATTTTTTGATTTTACTCAAAAGGCTTCCAACCCTTAATGTAAGATTATCCCATTTTTTGAACATAGCCACCATCCTTGGATGCGTTGTGAGTTTGTTCATATGCATAGCCACACATTTTTTAAATGTGTTGTGAGTATGCGGATCTACTTACTTTGGTTGAAAATTGAGTCACCATTAAATTAAGAACTTCATTCAATTTCTGGAAATAATGGTAAAATCAAGAGGCACAATGGTTCATACAAGATTACCCCAAGATTCATACTCGATGGCCTGGCAAAGGGCCCGACTCTCTCTATTTGGTTCAAAACTGTTCATAAAAGGGTGTTAAAAATGGTGACTTTTCGTCAAATCTGGGCACTGGGCACATGGGCGGTCGCCCATCTTGATCTGGGCGGTCGCCCATGTGTACAGCAACTTCAATGTCTGTGGAAATGCAGCTTGGGCGGTCGCCCATCTTGACCTGGGCGGTCGCCCATGTGTACAGCGACTTGAATATTTCTGGAATTGAAGCTTGGGCGGTCGCCCACCTTGACCTGAGCGACCGCCCATGTATGCAGAAGCTTAAATTTTTATAGAACTACACCCTTTTGGTCATTCGAGCCCTTTTGGTCATTTGTGATAATTTATTAATAAATTATAGTATCTGGACACCAGTCGCGCTTCGGCGGTTCTTAGAGTTATCAAACTTTAAGAATGGACGGGTAGAACAAAAGGATATAGTCTTTTATTAATAAATTTCATTTGTTTCTTTACCATTTAAAATTTTCAGAAATTACCTTAAAGTCTTATGTGCCCTAAAGTATGATTAATTATATGCTTAAACAAATTTATTCATTGTTTAAATAATATTGTTGCCAAAGCAATTTACGTTATTTAAATACAAATTTGTTAAAGTGATGAATGTAAGTGTTGATATGTGATAACATGCTTGTTTCCCAAAGGAGACCTTGTTGTTGACTAAGTATTTACATTCATGGGGTAATAATTGAACTAAACTTTTGGTCATTTTAAATGCTGTGAACCATCCCAAAGGAAGGCGGGTGTTTAAAGTGAATTGTTTAAATTCTTTATTGCCGGGTAACAAGTACCTTAAACTTTAGGACATTTTTTATACTTGAACCGGGCCAAAGGAAGGCAAGTATTTAAAATGTATTGTTTGAATTATTTGTTCACCCTAAGATAAATCAAATTGTGAGTCAATTCGCAATCCAAAGATTAGTCTTGATGTCATGTTGATTATCTTTATTTGGATGGAATTCATTTGATATAATTAATCATTATGTAGTTTCTTATATATGTTTTGTTTCATTCTTGTTCTTCTCCTTCAGATTTGATTAATGCTTCATCCGTAACTACTGCTATAAATGATGTACCTTTGCTTACTGGGACTAAACTTAGAACTTGGAAAAATAATATAACGATGATCTTAGGCAATATGGACATCGATCACGCATTAGGGGAATCAAGTCCCGCTGCTCTCACTAAAGGAAATACCGTTATAGAACGGAAAAATGTTGAGCAATGGGAACGGTCCAACCGCGTGAGTCTAATGATCATGGAAAATGCAGTTTCAAAGACATTTTTGGACAATGTCTCTGAGATCGAAAATGCTGAATTTTTTCTTGAATTCTTGTGGAAACTTGTTTCCTGTGGAAACTTGTTTCCATTCGGTACAAGGGTGAGAAAAATCTTCGGAAGTACATTATTGAATTATTTCATCTTTCGATCAAACTAAAAGCACTTAAGTTAGAGATTTCGGAAGATTTGCTCGTGCACTTAGTTTTGATCATTTTTCCTCCTCAATTTGGTCCTTTTGAGGTGACCTATAAATGTCAAAAGTACAAGTGGAATATTAATGGATTACTTTCACATATGACATTAGAGGAAGATAGGATGAAATATCTTAAATTAGAAAGTACTCACTCAGCATCTACTTCTTCTCGTGGGATTAAGAGAAGATGGAAGGAAATTGCGGTTGCAAGTAAGAAGCATAAGGGATCATTTAAAGATCATAAAGTCAAGAAATGCTTCTTTTGCAAGGACCTTACTCGGATGAAGAACGACTACCATAAGTATCGCAAATGGCGAATTCAGGATGGTATGTCATTCGGTCTTATTTGTACTAAAGCAAATTTGGTTTCAATTTCTTAATATACATAGTGGTTGTATTTGGTGCAACAACTCACATTAGTTCATGTATGCAGGATTGCCTGAATTACCGAATCCTCAGTGAAGATGAGAAATACATCTATATGGAAGCTGGAAATCCGATTGAAGTTATAGGCATAGGGACTTTTTAGATTAATGATAAGTACTGGCTATTATTTTGTATTAAATAATACATTCATTGTACCATCTTTTGATGGAATTCAATATCTATCACAATTTTGGACAAGGAAGTTACTCTTGTTCTTTTGGGAATAATAAATGTGATCTTTATTTTAAATTTCAAATTTATCGGTACTAGTACTTTGTCATATATCGACAATCTTAATTTACTTGACACAGCCAAGAAAATGAATGAGTCCCATAATGATGAAACCAAAACTAAAAGCACTAAGCAAAATTTATCAAGTGAAAATTCTTGTATTTTATGGCATAGGCGTTTGGGTCATATCTCCAAAGGGAGAATTGATAAAGCTTATGTCGGAGAGAATCCTAAAACAACTTGATACTCTGAATAAAACTTTTGCATTAAGTGTTTTAAATAATAAATTTACAAACATTAAAAGAAATAGAATTTTGAGAGTATCAAACGTCTTGAAACTAAATTCATATGGACATTTGTGGACCATTCATTAACCCTTCATGGAATGGTCAACAATATTTCATTACGTTCATGGATGATTACTCTCGTTATGGATATATTATTTTCTTCATGTAAAGTTTCAATCATTGGTCGTTTTCAAGTCTTTTAAGGCATAAAAAAGACTATTAAGAACGTTAAATCCGATCATGGTAGTGAAAACTACGGACGGTATAACGTATTGGGTGAATAACGTCCGGGTCCTTTATACTCGCTATTTTGAAGAGTGTAGGATTGTCCCTCACTACACCACGCCGGGCAAACCTAGCATAGTATATTGGAGAGACATAATAGAATCCTTAAGGATATGGTAAGAAGTATGTTTTCTTGTACTTCTTTACCTCACTCATTATGGGCGAAGCATTAAAAACCGCAACTTATATTCTCAATAGAGCACCTTCAAAAGGCTACCGACAAAACCCCTTATGAGTTATGGACGAATAAGAAACCGTCCTTAAATCATCTTCATGTATGGGGGTGTCCAGCAGAAGCTAGACATTATAGGCCTAATGAGGGCAAACTGGACTTTAATACTGTTAGTAGCTATTTTTTAGGGTATTGTGAATGTGTGCCCAAATTCTAAAATTTTGTTTTTTAGGTCGGATTCACGCGAGTTTGAAAACATCTGGTTTAATTTGAAAAACGGAGTCGCCACGCCATTTTGATTTCCTCAAAACTTTGAAAAAAAGGATTTAGGGTTCGGGGGTTAAGTTACCCCTTGGGAAGAACGGATCGTCGTTCACCCAAGGTGCCTTGCCGTAGCAAGTCTCCCTAGATTCCGTTTATCGTGCTTTCTTGCGTGCTTTCTTGTGTGCATGTGTTTGAAAAGAGATGGGGGGGGAATGTCCCAAGTTTTCTTTCGGACGTACAAACCATTTAGTTGGTTGTCATTCGGGATTCCTTGGATTTTATGTATTCGGGATTTTGATCCCGTCCTCATCTTGGACTTGTGATCATCGCTTTTTAACCTTGGGACTTGCATGATCGAGAGAAAGACTCTCTTTTATAGTCCAAAATGAGGTTCTTTAGAAAAGGAGTGACCTTAGCCCATCAATCCTACACCTTAAGACGATTGAGCTTATATAGATGCTTCATGCTCGTCTTAAGTGATAATCAGAGATATAGGTTCAAGGTTTATCCCTTTCTAAAGAGATTGTGGCACCTTTAATGGAAGAAACGATGTAAAGATAGGATCTTTACACCGGTCCGTTCCGAAGGTTGCTAATGGGGACATGGGGGAATGCATGTAAAAATGACATTTTTAGTGAAAAGATGACATTTTTGGGTGCAAAGGATGCATTTGATTTGCAAAGGATGCATTTTTATATAAAGACATAATTTTTATGCAAAGGATGCATTTTTATGAGGAAAATAGTATTTAATATGCAAAGGATGCACAAAAATTATATTTTGAAAGCAAAGGATGCTAATTTGATTGTAAAGAGATGACTTTTAATGCAAAGGATGCATGAAAATGGGTTTTAGATGCAAAAGATGCACCTTTATGGTAAAGACATGATTTTTATGTGCAAAGGATGCATTTTGAATATAAAGATTGCATTTTTATGAGCAAAGGATGCATAAAGATGATATTTTTATGTAAAAAAGGAATTTTTAGGTGCAAAGGATGCACCTTTGAATATAAAGATTACATTTTTAAGAGCAAATGATGCTTATTTCATGCAAAGGATGCAAAAGGGGGAGGGGGATATGATAAAGATAGGATCTTTAATGATAAGTGCCAAGTCCCAAGCAAGATAATGACAATATATGAATGCAATGAGCAATTAAATCACATAGAGCAAGTATAATGCAAGGTAAGGGAGTGAGAGGTTACCAATGGTGGTGACCTCTTCTTCTTTGGGTCTTGCTTGGTGGAAGGACCAACTTTGGAGGCTTTAAGGAGGAGGGAGGTGGTTTCTTGGCTTTCTTCAACCTCTTGATCTTGCAGCAGTGTTTTGGGAGAGTTTTGGAGCTGAGTATGGTGTATTGTGTGTGTTTTTCGTTTTTTAAAATGGGAAGAGGAGGGCTCTATTTATAGGCAGTCTGGATAAGGCTAATGAGGCCGTGCGGCTAAGGGTTCTTGGCTAATGCAGCCGTGCGGCATTATCCTGTGTGACTCAGCATGTTTCTAGAATCATGCAAGGTGGCAATTCTAGAAGGTTTTTTGTATTAAGAAAAACGTGTTTCTTAATATCCAAGCAGTCCCTTCAGCCCTTAGGAGGTTTGAAACAGTTCCGGAATTGCTCCGGAACTCTAGGAAAGTCCGGGGAATTACCGGGAAACTTATCCGGAAGGCATGAGCCAGATTTGGGTACTTACAGAAGCCCCTCGGCAACGTCACTTGCAGGGCAAGTGGGGTTGTCGATAGAAAAGGATCCGATCTGGCGAATGCCGAGACGGATTAGGTGACCAAAGTGGTCGAGTGGCTGAACCTCTGGAAGGCTACCTACGTATCCCGAGTGGGAATCAAGCCAGATCGTAGTTCGGAAAAGATCCGCAGGGGAATGGCGGAGAGAAAACTGGTCTCTTGCCGGGGAAATAGAAGAGAAAGTGACCTAGGAGGTCAGGCGATTGATCCTACTGGGGATATGCTAGAAGTGACCGATGTGGTCGGATATCTAGACTTTTATGAGGGGCTACTTCACCACTGAGGAGTGATGAATGACAAAAAGGGTGACCACTGCGGTCGGATGGCTGGACCTTTTATGAAAGGCTACCTACGTATCCCGGAGGAATCAAGCCTTGATCGTAGTTCAAGCATCACTAGATAGGTTAGGAACGATGTCTAGGATCGTTGAAGTTTTGACAATTAATGGAGGTTGTCACCTGATTGGATACTAGAGCTTACATCACTATCGAGTGGATAGAGGTAGCTAAAGTTTGGAGAACTTGAGCGTACTTCACTATCTGTGATAGAGGTAGCTAAAGTTTGGAGAACTTGAGCGTACTTCTCAATCTGTGAGATAGAGGTAGCTAAAGTTTGGAGAACTTGAGCGTACTTCTCTATTCGTGATAGAGGTAGCTTAAGTTTGGAGAACTTGAGCGTACTTCTCAATCTGTGATAGAGGTAGCTTAAGTTTGGAGAACATGAGCGTACTTCTCTATTCGTGATAGAGATAGCTTAAGTTTAGAGAACTTGAGCGTACTTCTCTATTCGTGATAGAGGTATCTTAAGTTTAGAGTTCTGACAATTCGGAGGTTGTCACCTAGCGTCATTCCAGTTATAACGGGAGTAACAGAGGCGACTGGGGAAGAAAGCCTATTTGCTTAGGAGATAACGGATATCTTCTGAAAAGGATGTTATCCTAGTTAAAGGATAACAGGAATTATACGTCCAAGTGGAAAGTGCAGGGGCAAAGTTGTAATTTTTGCTCAGAGCAAAAGAAGCCGCCCGGCATGAGAGGGAGGCAAAAGAGGCCGTACGGCCAGAAGCCTGATTTTTCCAGATTATTTAAAACAGATTTGAACGGGGACTGGGCATTATTGCCGCCCATCAGTCACCGAGGAAGAGAGAGAGGAGGGAGAGAATTTTCTTCAAAATCCTTCAATCCCTTGCTTCTATTGATCTAGATGGATCCGGAGGGGAATCCAATGCCAAGGCAAGCAAGAAGAAACATCTCGGAGGCCACTCGGAGGAGGAGGAAAGAACTCATTCGTACGGAGAGGAAGTATGACTTCCTCACGCCTCCATCGGAGCTCTACCCGGGTAGGAGGGAGCACAAATCGACAAATCCTCAATCGGTTGGGGTAAGCATTCTTAATTTGCTCAATTCCGTCGATTTTGATTGGATTTTGATTGGTTCTAGGGCTTGACTCGAGTTTTAGGAATTCCTCGAATTTTCCTAGGATTTTTGACGATGATTTTGAAATATTAATGATTAACCTATGAGGCTAAGAAGATTAATGATCATGCATGTGCAATTTTCTTAAGAAATAATGAGAATGACCCATTTTTGAAAATAAATTGGGAAAATAATTATCTAAGATATGACGGAGTCCTTGCATGTGCTAGAACTAGGTCAAATTTTGATCATGGATGCTAAAACGGGATTTTGGATTATGAAAAGGATTCATGCATGCCATTTTTGAGAAAAAATTAATGCTTATGTGAAAATAATTTTGAAAATTGTGATTTTGTGCTTAGGAGAGCAATGTGCTTGACACGATGCGTTTCAAGTGATGAAAGACACGTTTTTCATGCAAAGGATGCTAGAAAGATTTTATTGAATGCTTTACTTTTGAAAACATGTGCACTTTTGAATATATGCATGCTTTTTTTTGAAAAAGACTGACACATTTCTTTTGCTGTGCTTGTCTACAGGAGAACAAATCTAGGGGGCCTTCCGAGATTGCAGTGAGGCTGTGGCAGAGGATGCATGATTTTGAGAAGGATGGGGCGAACCCTAAGCAGCTAGTGAGGGCTACTGGCCTGGACTTATTTATTGAGGCTATTGGCAGAGGTATTCACATTACCTCGAAGAGCAAGGGCTTGATCCAGGCCCTCTCGGAGTTCTGGTGGGACACCACCCACAACTTTCATCTTAGCTGGGGGAGCTGACGGTGACACCTGTAGATTTTACTGCTATCACCGGCCTGCAGTTCACCGGGAGGCCTGTGACCTGGAGGAACCATATTACAGCGGAGGAGTTTAGAGCTTTGGTTGGATTTGAGCTTATTCCTAAGGGGCTCGGAATGGAGACAAGGAACGTCGAGGTGGCAGTCCAGAACTGCATGCAGGAATTTACTGCTAATGAGGTGACTGCCCACCAGCTTGCTAGAGCCTTTGTGTTGTTGATGCTGTCAGTCACCATCTTTGCCAATTTTGGGACTCTGGCTATGACTTGCCTCCTCGACTCTCTGGAGGATGTAGATGGGATTGGGACGGTCTCTTGGGGCGAGGCCGGATTGGCGGAGCTATACTTCTCCCTGGACATGTACAGCCGGAACAAGGCTGCCTCCATGGACTGCTTCTATTTTTCTCTTGAGGTAGTCTCATTTTCTTTTATCTCTTTTTTCTTTCTGTCTTTGAGACTTTTATGAGAGAAAATGACCTTTTTGATGTTTTGAACATGCAGGTCTGGTTCTGCGAGGTGATCAGGTTCTTTCCGTGGAACCAACAGAGCGATGCTACCATCTTTCCCGCTATGGTCCGCTGGAGGGGAGATACGAGGAATAAGTTCACCGGGAAGACCCGGATCACCTTTGATTACAAGATGGTGAGGCCAGTTATCAACAGAGATGGGCACGATGGGGTGGACTTTTATCCTTGGGGGAGGTACCCAGAGATTCTGCTAGGAGAGGCCGTGGAGGCGACGAGGCAGAGGCGGTGGTTGACCGGGCTGACATGTGATGTCATCTATCTGGGGGACCGGTTTTCCAGGCAGCATGGCTATGTCCCTCCATTGGATGCCATTGCCCCTCATGATCCTCCAGCACGGATGTTGTAGCCCCGGGATTGGCAGGTGGATGAGATAGAGAGATATCAGGCAGGCGTGGCCACTGAGGAGTACTTTGATCTGGATACCCCATATGTTGTGTTTGTGGAGCAGCGACTGAGGACGCCACAGAAGCTAGTGAAGCTAGCTGTCACTCAGGGATATGGGGAGGACGAGCCTTCTAATCCGCCGATGCCTCCTGCTCACCTTTCTTACGTGGTGAACGGGGTACCGAGGAGGTTCAGGATACCTGTCCCCGATACTAGGGAGCCCCAGTATACTCTGCCGCCGGACAGCACTGTAAGTACACTTTTGGGGTCTTTTCCCTTCTCTTTCAGATTTCTTTGCTTTTTTGCAATTCTGAGATTTTTCTGAGATTTTCTTCTTTTTTTCTCAGGTTCCAGCTCGCACCTATGACGGCTTGGTCAGGCAGAACAGGGGCTGGAAAGATGTATGTCGGTCCCTCTTGAAGAAGCTGGCTTGCGCTTCGAAGGCTGCAGTGAACGTGCAGGAGCCCGTGCGCAAGAGAAGGCACGTCGGGGGCACGACATCCACCTCATCGGCTTCGGAGTACTCTTCTAGTGCCATGCCTCGGGGACGAGGACCCAATGCCGGCATCTTGGAGCATCTGGCTGAGTACGAGCACGATAATGTCCATCTTTCTGACGTGAGCGACAGTGAGGACTTGATGAGGGAGGCTAGCGTCTATGAGCTGAGTAGCGATGAAGAGGAAGGATCGGAGGCCTAGGAGGTCTCTAGAATTGACTTAGGAAGAAAAACAAACAATGAACAAGTTTTATGCACATTTTGTTTATTTTTTGCTTTATTTGGGCGCCGATGGGGCGAAAACAATGTACTACTGTTTTATTTACTTTTCTATTTTATGCTTTATTAATTTGCATATTACTTGAGCCTCGGGGCAGTTTTTTGCTTGGAATTGGGGCTGAAACTGGGCCAAAATGATATATAATGATATATAACTGCTTTGATGGTCTTTGGATATGCTTTTGTACAGGTTTTGGTTGAAAAAGTGGGGTGAAAACTCCCTTTGGGCAGCAACTTGGTTGCTGCAGATTTGCTTTCCACATCAGGCAAATGAGGCCTTGCGGTCTGGTCTCTGGAGCAAATGAAGCCGTGCGGCTCACAGTTCTGTCTGGACTGGTTATTTTTAGAATAAAATCAAGGCTTGGCCATTTCATTTCATTTTCAACCTAGACTTGTCCCAACTGTTCCCAGAGCACATATTGGACCTAAAGACACCATCTTTGATCATTTTGCAATGGAGAAGCCCGTCAGATTGCAAAGGGGGAAGAGAGACCGTTTTCTGTCCGATCTTCAGTCTTGGGTGAGATACAACTTTCAATCTCACAAGGGGTTGTTTGATTCTTCATTCAAGATCAAGTCTTTATGGCATTTGAAGGATCTCCCACCCGATTGGGACCTTTTGAGAGCAGCAGCAAGGTTCTGGGACGTCCGGAGACACGTTTACTGCTTTTCTTACAATGAGATTGTCCCAACGCATGAAGACTTCCGAGCCTTGATTGGGGGTCCCGAAATTGAGGCTATATCGATTCCGTCAATCGAAGACGTGCCAGTGGCGGCAAAGTTGGCATCTTTTCTGCAGATTTCTCTGGGAGAGGCTGAGAGGATGATGATTGCTCCGGACAGGATTGACCTTTCTGATATCCCGGGCAGGTTTGGGTCTCCGGATATGGCTACGACCATGGTGGCTATGGATGCCTTTATCCTCTGCATATTCTCTTCGCTGTTCACCGCTGAGTCCTTGGGGATCTGTCATGGTGGTCTCTTGGACATGGTCAGAGATTGCAGGGCTGGGAAGGATATTGTCCCATTGGTTCTGGGTGAGACCCTGCATGGCATCGATAGGATGGCTAGAGGAGACCGTTTCATGAGGTCTGGGAGTCCGGCTGTGCTGACTTTATGGCTGCAGGAGAGGCTCGGGGCTTTGCCAGGGGCTTTGCCGACTCAGTGCCCTTGGGTGATTTCTCGGAGAGGTTTGCCTAGGCAGGGGGGCCAAGATGATTGGGAGCTGATGATGGCTAGGCTATCCACTTCAGACATTCGCTGGTGGGTACCTCACTGGAGGTTGCAGACCAGGAGGATATTTCAGAAGTCCTATATAGTGAGGGTTCCAGGGTTCTGCTGGTCATCCTTCTACATACCCTGCTTAGTATCCAGGCAGTTCGGGGCCTTACAGGAGCCGTTGGGCAATTGGGAGGACATCCGTACCATGGAGGTGGTGCCATTAGCTATGAGGGATCCAGCCAGCTTCTCATTCTTCTCGAGGGCTTGGACATACACTCGCTTTCCCACCTGGGGCTATCTTTAGGAGCAGGAAGAGTACCATCTTGACCACTGTCTACTTGGATTGGTACGAGAGAGAGATGGGAGCGACTCAGGTCATCTTGGGAGAGAGACGTCAGGCTTTACTGGGAGCTGACTGCGACTCGAGTAGGACTCTGAGGGAGACTGAAGCTAAGGTGAGTCACCATAACCAGTCGGGTGACCTTATCAAAGATATGGAAGCTCGGTACAAGAGGCTTTCTGAAGTCGCTCCCTTGACTGAGGCTCAGAGGGAGGAAATGCGGACTCGTGCCCGTGTTGAGAGGGCACTTATTGACACAGGTCTGATGGAGGCTCCAGTGAGGATATCGGAGATCGGAATGAGGGAGACCGACATCATAGAGAAGAAAAGAAAGAAAACTCGACGGGGTCGAGGTAAAGGGAAGAAGACCAAAGAAGACTCAGCGAATGACGACTGACAGATCTTTTCTTAGGATTCCCTTATTGCCATTTTGCAAACACAGTAGTTTATTAGGCATTTTATTGTATTTTAGATCTTTGTAGCAGGTTAGCAGAGTCAAGAGTAGACCGTGCTTGAACTCATCAAGAAGTTTTTAACTTGTAATGAACAAGAGATATTATCTTAGAAATTAATCAAGACACAATTTCATGGAAATTTCAGATGTCTTATTGAGTAGGGCCCGTTTTATGAAAACTTGAATATCCTTTATTATTGTTTAGGACGCATTTCATGGAAACTTAATCGCCCTTTTTATTGTTTAGACCGAACCATAAATGGCTGCCTACGTTCCCCTTTTACAAGAAAGACTAAGGGACTCAGGTCTTCGTAGTTCATTCTGGTAAACTTTTTTTTTTTTTTTTATGTGCACTCGTTTTTTGCCTAGACCGCCCTTTTGGGTTTTCACCTAGCCGGGCATTACTCTTTTTGCACTAAGATTTCTTTTCTTTCTTTTTTTTTTTATGTACAACCCTGTTTTTAGCCTAGACCGCCCTTTTTGGGTTTTCAGCCTAGCTGGGTATTACTCTTTTTGCACTAAGATTTTTTTTCTCTTTTTTTTTAATTTTTCTTCTTTTTTTTTTATATATAGTACCTTCGGAGCTTATCACCGTTGACTGGGTGGACAAAGGGATTGCCGTCCAGGTCTGCAAGTTTCATGGCTCCTCCCGATAGTATCTTCTGCACCACATACGGGCCGATCCAAATGGGTTCCCATTTTCCTGGGGGTTATCTCTAGTAGGGGCTTCACTTTCAATACTAAGTCACCCTCTTTGATGTCCCCGGCCTTGACCTTTTGTCAAATGCTCGGCCATTCGCTCTCGGTAGGCTCGGGTGTGCTCCATGGCCTTTAACCTTCTTTCATCGAGCAGGGCCAACTCATCATGCCGGCTACGTAGCCATTCTACTTCGTTGACACTGTTTTCCAGGAGGACCCTTAATGACGGGATTTCCAACTCCACTAGTAACACTGCTTCCATCCCGTAAGTTAGGGCAAAAGGAGTTTCTCCTCGTAGCCGTTTCCGACAGACGCCCCCGTAGCCCCGCAGTGCTAGGTGCAGCTTTTCGGGCCAATCATGACCACGGGTGGCCATTTTTCGGATGATCCGTTCGAGCGTCTTATTAGCAGCTTCCACGGCTCCGTTAGTCTGAGGTCTGTATGGGGATGACTTGTGGCGAGTGATTCTGACTCGACAAGAACCTATCGCAGTCTCCTTCAAAGTGCGATCCATTATCAGAAATGATCTCATTGGGCACCCCATATCTACACATTATATTTTCCTTGATAAACTGGGCCACCCTCTTAGAAGTGAGGATCTTATAGGATTTGGCCTCTACCCACTTGGTGAAGTAGTCGACGGCTACTAACACAAATTCATGCCCATTGCTTCCCGCCGGGGCTATCTTCCCTATTACGTCAATACCCCAAGTTGCAAACGGCCAAGGAGTCATCATGCAGTACAGGTCATGAGGCAGGAGATGGTTGAGGTTGGCAAACCGTTGGCATTTGTCGCACGCTCGAACATGCTGGACACTACCATCTCCATGGAAATCCAAGAGTAACCCATTCTGAGGATCACTTGCATTAGGGCTCTAGCATTCATATGAGGATTGCAGGGACCATTGTGGACTTCAGTCATCAACTCTTTGGCCCTTTCTTGAGTGACGCACAAGAGGAGTGGTCCTTGGTACCGCTTTTTGTACAGGTTGCCTCCTAGAATGACATAATGGGAGGTCAACCTTTTCAGGACTTGCAAGCTCTTGGCTTTGACACCTTCTTTCGGTCTGCCTTCTTCATCTCTAAAAGCTGACTCTCCATCTTTGAGGAACTGGTAAATTTGATTGTACCAGGGTTCCTTGATAGGCTCAGGTCCCAAATCTACTTCACAACAGAAGGCCGGGGCTTCTCTTCTACCCACTCTGAAGGGTTTTATGGCTTTTCCCTCGGGGATCTCTACCAGTGAGGCTAGAGTAGCTAGGGCATCTGCGAATCTGTTCTTTTCCCTTGGTAAGTAGTGAAAAGTCACTTCTCTGAACTGTCCAGTCAACTCCTCCATATAGGCATGATACCGCTGAAGATTAGGGTCCACAGTCTTCCATTTGTTGGAGACCTGGTTGATGATCAGGGCTGAGTCTCCATAAACTTCGAGCTCCTTGACATTCCTCTCTAGGGCAGCTTCTAAACCAGCAATGCAGGCTTCGTACTCGGCAACATTGTTCGTGGCAGGGAAGTTCAACTTATGGGCTATGGGAGTGTGCTTATCTCTCGGATCGACCAGTAGCATCCCTACTCCATTTCCTCTTTTGTTAGCAGCTCCATCAAAAAATAGCTGCCATCGGTTCTCTGGCTCAACTACAAAGATCCCTTCATCTGGGAATTGGGGTTCAGGCCCGCGGTCCTCATTACTAGGAAAATTTGCCAGATGGTCTGACAACGCTTGACCCTTGATGGCCTTTCTGGTCACATAGTTGATGTCATACTCAGCTAAGAAGAAGGACCACTTTGCTAAACGCATCGAAAGGGAAGGTTTATCGAAGATGTACTTGATGGGGTCCATTTTTGAGACCAAATTCACAGGGTGGGCTTGCATATAATGCTTCAGCTTGCCGACTACCCAGACCAGTCCTGCACAAGTCTTTTCACATGCTGAGTAATTGAGCTCACTTCCCTGCAGCTTCCGGCTGACAAAGTAGATGGCATTTTCTACCCGAGAGTCTTTCTTCTCCTGAGCAAGCATAGCCCCAACTGCCGCATCAGTGACAGTGAGATAGAGCAGAAGAGGTTTATGTCTATGTGGGGGGGCATAGTACCGGAGGATGTACTAAGTACGCCTTGATCTGGTCAAAGGCATCTTGGCATTCTTCGGTCCACTCTATATCTACATTTTTCTTCATGAGCTTGAAGATGGGCTCGCACATAGTGGTCAATTGGTTGACGAAACGGCTGATATACTGCAGTTTGACCATAAAGCTTTTGACTTCCGTCTGGGTTTGAGGTGGCCTCATGTCCATAATGGCTTTGATCTTTCGGGGGTCGACTTCGATACCTCGCTCCGTGACCATATATCCAAGCACTTTTCCCCTTGTCACTCCGAAGGTGCATTTAGCAAGGTTTAGTCTCATGGAATGTTGTCTTAGCCTCTCGAAGAACTTTCGCAGGTCAACAAAGTGCTGCCCATCCTCGCCTTTGGAGTGAATTATCATGTCGTCGACGTAGACCTCAATCTCCTTGTGGATCATGTCATGAAAAAGCACGGTCGCTGCCCTTTGATAAGTAGCCCCGGCATTCTTGAGCCCAAATGGCATTACTGTATAGCAGTAAGTTCCCCACGGTGTGGTGAAGGCTGTCTTTTCTTGGTCTTCTTCGGCCATCTTGATCTGGTTGTAGCCTGCAAAGCCGTCAACGAAGGATTTGACTTCTTAGTTGGCAGTGGAGTCCACCAGGATGTCTATGTTTGGCAAGGGGTAATTGTCTTTGGGGCTGGCCTTGTTCAGATCCCGGAAATCTACACAGCAGCGCACCTTCCCATTGGCCTTGGTTACGGTCACAATATTGGACAACCATGTCGGATATTCGATGACTCTGATGAATCCTACCCGCAGTAGCTTCTCAATTTCTTCTTTGACCTGTAGAGACCATTCGGCTTGATCTTCCTCAATTTACGCTTTGCGGCTTAGCATACGGTGCTAGAGGGATTACGTGCTCTACTATTGAGCTATCTAGCCCCGGTATATCCTTGTACGACCACGCGAAGACGTCCATGTATTCTACGAGCGAGATTAACCGAGTCTATCCCTTTCAACCCCTGGAAGAAGTATCCAATCTGTGTCTCTTTAGGTTCCTCGACAGTACCCAAGTTAACACTTGTCAAAACCTCCTCGCGGCTTGGGCCCGGTTTTCCTCTTTTACGTAGCCTTTGCTTAAAGATTTCTTTAATGTATTGTTCATTTAGTGTGTTTGCATCTTGTTCAAATGATTCATTATTAACTGTTGTTAAGTTTTGAGTTAATTTATCATTTGTTAAGTTGGCAATAAGAGGATACTCAGAAAGATCTGTCATTTCATTCAAAGCAAAGGGAAAGATGACATTGATTACATGTTCATAATCCTCAGGCGTGAGGCCTTCGGATGACTCAGAGGACTGGAATTCAAAGATTCCTGACTCAACTGTATAGACGACAGGGTGTTTGACACGACTGGGTTGAGAAGGACGGGGTACCAATCCAAGCTCCATGATCATTTGCTGTCGGCTGGCTATCGGCCCTGAGAATGTCTCCCAATTCTTCAACGGCATCTCTGTCTTAGTCACCAAAGTGCGGGGATCAAAAGGATCTTCACCACCGTCTCCAATTATGGCAACTACCTCATCATCTGAGCTGAAGTCGATCAAATCTGGGATCTGTGCTTCTTCATCAAACAACTTCTGCAAGCCCAAATCGTTGTCTTCGTTACTGGAAGCTTCTATCTGGCTGATCTTCGGAAGAGCTAACTCGAAGGTGGAGAAGTCCATTACCCCGGATCCTGACTCTTTGACACTGTCTGAATTTTCTTTGAAGACATACTCGTTCTGAACGGTAGTGGTAGCCTCAGGAATGTCTGGCAAGTCAAGGAACATCCTTCGAACAGGATTTACTGGTTTTCCCCTAACTTTCTCAAGGTTTTCCAGAAGGGTTTTCTTCAAGGAGATCTGGTGATCACTCTCACTATATTGTGTCCCGCCTTTTGTAAAGTAATGGGTCAGGGATAAACTGTAGGGATAGAGCTGGACCCCTTCACTTTGTTTTCCTGGAACTACGCCTTTAGCTTTTCTGTCATCCAGAGAGTTCGGTTTTGTAAGTACCCCAATCTGGATCACCCCCCTTTCAAGCACACGGGAAACACCGCAGACTCATCAACGCAGTCTCGACGACCTCTGGCACTCAAAACCCTCTCAAAACCCCCAGCCAAACCAAGGGAGGGGCCTTTCTGGGACAAAAAGGGACAAAAGGACCTTTTGGGAATTTTTCAGGAAATTGGAAAAGCATACATGGTCCGTACGGACCTCTTTGCTTTAATAATTACTGAATCTTCTTAAAGTCCACAATATTCCCTCAAATCCCGGGGAAAATGATTACCCTCCTGCAGAGTTGGTCCGTACGGACCTCTTTGCATGTCAAGTTGGTCCGTACGGACCTTATTGCTCAGGGAACATCATAATTGCAGAATATTCACCATCATCACAGATTCCCTCAAATCGAGGAAAACCAAAATTCTGGATTACCAGGGAGGTCCGTACGGACCTTCTTGCACCAAATCTGGCACTATAAATAGAGGGCTCCCCCTCCTCATTTTCACACACCTCCCACTTCTCTCTTCCTCCCTAGGCCTTCTGGCTTCCCCTCTAAGTCCTCTCGAGGCACTCCCGGCCCCTTTCGGATCCTTCCGAGGCCTTCCGAGCTCCCTTGTGGTGCTCTGAAGCCTCCCCGAGCGCTCCCGCGCTGCCCCGAGGCACTCTCGAGGTACTCTGAGGCCCCTCGTGGTACTCCGAGGCCTTGCCTGGTCTTTCCACGGTGTCCCGGCTCTTTCCGAGTCAAACCGGCGATCCCAAACCACGCCGAAACTGCCCGAGTGACTCCTGCCATCCCCAACCACGCCGAAACTCTGCCCGAGTGATCCCTGCGATCCCCACGCACGCCAAACCTCTGCCCGAATGCAGCCTGCAACATCAACTCACGCCGAAACTCTGTCCGCAGACAACCGGTCCCTCCCGAAGCAATCCCGATCCGTACCGGAACGCTACTCCGACCTCAAACACTATTCCTCAGCGGAAGACAGACACGAACATACATTGGTAAGGCTTCCTTCCATTACTATTTCAATACATTTCAATACGTAGTGTACAAAGTAGACATCCGACACAGCATGCATTTAAAAAAGCACACACACACACACACAACATTTTAAAGGATATTAGGGGTATCCGAAAGACTCGTTTTTACGAGGCGACTCGGGTGAGCTCTAATATTCTAATATTCTCTTCCCGAGGAGTCATCTGACCTCCGAACTCAAAATCTCATCACACAAAAAACAGTTTAAAATTATCTTTAAACTGATGCCCTTTTTCAATGTTTTGGGCTTAATAAAAACGGCGTGGCGACTCTACAAATGCGAAAACAAACGGCGAGACGCCTCCAACCCGAAAAACCGGCGCAAAGCGGGAAATGCCCGGATGCCGGGCGCGATCGCGGCTGCCTCTCGGATCCGGGTAATTTCGGTTGGCGACTCATTTGGGGTTTTGTTTTAAAAACTTTTAAACAAAACAAAAGATTTTTAAAACGATGATGAGGGTCAAACTTTCATTTTACCCCTTCCTTTAAAGCATTGTGTGTGTGTGCACGTGCTTCGTTTTTATTTTACAAAAAAATAAAAATAAAAAAAATGCATCAATATACATACGTGCATACATTTAAATTTTTTTTTTTAAAAAAAAACTTCGTTTTACTCAGAAAAAGAATTTTAGAGGCGCACACTACTCGCACCGCTTGCCTCGGTTACACCGCACACTACTCACACGCCTCGGTTACACCGCACGCTACGCGCACCTTGCCTCGGATACATGCACACTACAACCCTCAACCGGAGTGGTCTCGGTTGCGATCCGTTTGGTCTTCCTAGGCCTCTTGGACGCGCACGGGATCTTTCCAAACATCCCATCCTAGCCAAGCGTCAACCACGCACGTTTGAGTCTTGAGTCACACTGTCCCGGACTCGGTTGGTTTTACCCGGTCCGTGTCATACGGCTGGATACATATACCATGCCGGCCATTTTCGATTCAAGGCTCGGAACTCAAGATCCCTTGCGCAAGCAAAGCGATGAAAGGTCATGCTAAAATCTTGACTGATCTTGATTTCCGAAGCTACACCTGCACGATGTTCCGTCCCGGATATACATCCATGCTCGCATGACACCATGTCATCACGCCTTTGATACGTCGGCCATGACAATATGACCCGGCTAACGCCAACGTCACGGATCCCTTGCGCAAGCAAGGCAAGAGAAGGTCATGCCAAACTCTTGACTGATCTTGACTCGGTGGCCGGCTCAGTTCACTATTCACATGGCTAATGCATCAAAACGAACATGGCAGGCTCGGTCCTTAGGTTCAATTTTTCTTTTAGGCCGGTGGAAACCGCTTGCACTATAGTGACCCTCGCCTGGGCCGTCCACCCCGGGATGTCGAAATACGGGTGCAAAACGAGGGGCTTATAGCCGCACGAGATGGTCTCCACCGACCCGGGATCTAGCATAGTTGCGAAAAGAAGAGCAATCTTTTCCAACCGACCTAGGACTACGAGAAAACATGTTTTAAGTAAATTGAAACAACAAAAAAAATCATAAATAAAAGAAACGGAAACCGCATGCCACGTGAGCTTTCCCCCTTTTATCCCGTAAGGCCATTCACGTGTCTAAACCTTGCCCGTCACCCTCCAGTGACCGAGAGTGGTTGAGAATACACGGAAGCCGCGTTTCGATCGAGGTCACAAGGTCCGATAGCCCTTCCGGTTCAACGGTCGCACCGTCCGCTACTCTCCCATGACGGGATCATCGGATAACGGTGAGGGAAACGGAACCCCGCCACTAAGGAACCTCCAGGACAATGGAGGAGATCTTTGCGAGCCTTCGAAACCATCAAGAAGCGCCAAGAAGAACAACAAGCTGGATCGTAGACACCTTGCGTCTTCGAGGAACGATTGCGGTTCCCAAACTGATGGAACCTTTGTTCTCATAGAGGACGAAGACATACCGGCTCCCGGTTTCTCAAAGCTATCGGCAAGTTCCGCCTACGACAAGCTACGAGATCCCGGCAACGCAGCGGCTCTCGCTCAAAGCTCCCCTCGGGCGTCGGTCAAGCGGCTCCGACAGGCCCGCCTCGGCACATTCGGTTTCCCGGCTCCGCACATCAAGCTCGGTATCAGGCACACATACGTGCCTGCTCCGTCGAGATCCCAATGCATCTCGGTATCCCCAGGATTCAATCCTTTACCTCTATACAAAGCCTCGCAACCACAATCAAAAGTCCCCATGCTTACCGGGGACGGGCATCCCGAGCGGTTATCCCGACATCTCAAGCTTGCCACTGCTAGTACGCGATTGGGGCTAACGAATCATTTCCCGGTTCCCAAACACAACCCTTAGCGGACTGTCAATCACGCCCTCAACTTCAACACCAGGGGTATGGGTTGGTATACACTCAACTACCTCCCCAAGACTCCCGAATGGCAATCCCATCGGCCAATCCACCTCCATCTTCGGTTTCCGTCCCCGAAAACGGTAACCCACCTCGAACGGTGATCCTCACATGGCTTGGGCGATCGAACAAATGAAAGACATGCAAGGCAAGCTAGCCGGTTCTCGGAAGGACTCCTCCCGCCTACTAATCCGAACAAAGTGGTCCCTCTCCCTCCAAAGTTCGGGATGCCGGAAATGGAAAAGTTTGACGAGACGAGAATGCCCAAAAACCCACATCGACACCTACGTCCCGGGTATGAGAGCCAAAGGGCAACCCCTCAACGAGATGGCGAGATCACTTTCAACATTCCTCAAATCCACGGACTAAGGTGGTTCCTCGATGTGAAGGCGTAAAACCGCTCCACGTGGGATCGGATCAGTGAAATCTTCTGGAGAAGTACCGCGCCAACCTTGAATGGGAGACAAACCGCCATGACACGCGCAAGCCACCGAACAAAAGGATGACGAACCGGTGGGCGAGTTCTACAAAAGATGGGCTGGAAGCTAAGCGAGATAATGGATCCACTTTCCAAAGAAGAGCGAGATGGACATCTTCCATTCTGCCTCAAGCCATCTTTGAGGACCTTGATCGGCCACCATTTCTATCCGGATCTCCGTGCTATGGTCAACGCCGGGACAAAGTTTGAAAAGACTACGAGTCTTCAAAAGGCAACAGCAACCCCTGCCTCGTCTTACCGTTATCGAACAAACACGGCAACTTCAACTCCTACCCCGACCAAAGGAAAAGAAGCGGAGGAACAGACACTACATTGAGAACGGAGCTCAAGTAAACCGCGATCAAGCGGCCCCAAAGAATAACAATCCCCCTCGCTTCCCACGGTTCCGGCATTTAGACAACCTTGAAATGCCCTTGGGTCAAGTATTTGAAGCTTTGGTGAAACGAAATCTTCTCGAAGCCGCTCGAGAATTTCCAACCAAAGACTCCCAAACCAACATGGATATGAGCAAGCAACTGCGCCTTCCACAACTACCCCGGCCACACCACCGACAATTGCTTCGTGCTCAAGCGGGTGGTCCAGGGGCTCATTGAGGAGGGAAAATTGGAACGCCCTCGTGGTCCCAATACCATCGGAAATCCATTCCCGAACGACAGTGGGTAAACTCGAATAGCCTTTGACGAAACTCCAAGCGAGAGCGGACCCCCTGCAATTTCCGAAAGCTGTCAAGGCGTCTTTGTCCCGCTATGACCGGGGAGCGTGAAACCAGAGTCAAAAGGTCTCGTGACCGGGAATTCGACAAGAACGCCCAAGGGCAAGCTGTCTCCCTACGATCTTTGCCCCAACCAAGGCATACAAATGGATGGATCGAACGTTCCCCGTAAGAGGCGAGTCAAACGGTAGCACGGGAAGCGGTTTAGCCTTCACAGACGATGACTTGCCGATATGTGAGAATCGGCACAACGAAGCCCTCCTCATCCTCATAAAAATAGAGATGTTCTTCCTCCCTAACGTCTTGATTGATAACGGCTCCGCAGCCAACATCATCGCTTTGAGCACATTGAAAGCGACTCCGCATCGACCGCTCACGATAAGGCCTTCACCTCGGGTAATCCGAGCCTACGATTCCACCGCACGACCAATCGTAGGAGTCATCAATGAGGATCCAATTCGACGTACAACCGGAGTCGGTAGAGTTCCAAGTCGTGGAAATCAAACCAACCTTCTCTCGCTTGTTGGGACGACCTTGGATACATCGGATGAAAGCGGTATCATCTACTCTTCACCAATGCGTGAAATTCATCAATGCCAATGGAGTGATCGAAGTGATCCGCGGAAGCAAGATAATGGCAAGTGCTTGGCCGCAAGCTACGACCCGTAAGAAGGTCCCGACATGACCGAATACTCTTCTCCAGATGAGTCTCCTACCCCGTCCCGCTACGAAGTGGATCCTTACATCCACGCTCTAAGCCGCGACGAGCTGGAAATCGAAGAGCTCATGGGTCAAGATGACAACTACGATATATGCGACCGTGAAGAATGCTTAAGAGAGGATCAAGAGATGGACGCCCGGATGGAGATTGATCGAGGAGTAGACCCTTACTTCGCCGAAAACCCTCTCGGAAAACTGGCTCATCACCGATCCCCGGTACAAGACAACCCTCTAGCCGACACTCTCGGATCTTACGGGGACGGCCATCACGGCTTAGTTCAATTCAACATTCCGGTGTCCGACCTGGATGAACAGGTGGCGCAACCTCCTCCAAGGCTTAATCGGGGAAGGAGATATAGCATGCCCGCTCGAATCGGACATTGTAAATGTCGTCCAAGCAAAGATCCCGGATAAAGAGGCGGATTCTATAAAAGTGATCAACATCGGCAAGAATCAACTCCGACCGCCGAATGCTTCGCCCTCTTAGAAGTAGCCCTCATCGACTTCTATCATCAAAAACCCCCAAGGACCGGTGGCAACACTAATGGAGGGACATCATCGGGGAGCAACCAAAAACCTCCGCAATGCGGTTTGAAATCGAACCGCATGCAAGCTATTTTCCGGGACTCATGCCAAGGGAAGATCAAGCCACCCGAACCAAAGACCACTCCCTCTAGAGCTACGGCCCATCCGAGAGTAATGAAGCTCCGGTCTAATCCTCGTCACCTATAGTCTAGCTTCGAGTCTTGTTGTACGTGAATTCACATCTTTTGAGTCTTTTGACGGCTTTACGCCCGACGATTGTGAATCTTTGATCAACAATGTACGCCTTTCACGCTTTCAATAAAAGGTCCGACCTTTCTAAAAAAATCATTTCATTGCATCTTTAACAAATGATGATATTAACTAATCAAAACAAGTTAATAACAATTCATCTATACAAAAGGCAAACACATTAATTAAATAAATGCATCAAGCAAACATTTAAGCATGTTGCCAAACGAGAGAAAACCGGGCCCAAGCCGCCAAGAAGGTTTTAATCACAATGATTTGCAAGATTCTTTGAAGAGCCAAAGAGACGCAAGTCCGACACCATTTCCAACACAAACCAGATCTTCCAATACCTCAAGAACGGGAAACTACCTTCATGAACAAGGAAGACCCACACACGAAGGGGTCAAAACCAAGAGCATCATGGCCCTAAAACGCCTCGCCTCTCACTTCGTCATCCTCGGGGACATGCTATACAAGAAACTCTACCATGGGCCACTCCTACGCTGCATCGCCCAGAAGAAGCAAACAAGTTCATGAACGAAGTCCACAATGGGGCTTGCGGTCCCCACATGAACGCGCAGCCCCGATGCAAATCATTCTCGGGATGGGCTACTCTTGGATCTCCATGGAGGCAGACATTGCATCCACTTTGTCCGAAGCCGCGACAAGTGTCAACGGTTCTCCAACCTCAATCATCCGCCGCCCCACGATCTCTACCGCATGACTACACCCCGGCCATTTGCCACTTGGGGAATGGACGTCATCGGGAAAATTGCTCCGCCAAAGAATCGGCCACGAGTTCATCTTAGTAGCCATCGACTACTTCACCAAATGGGTCGAAGCCAAGTCCTACAAGGTACTCACCTCCAAGAAGGTCGCGCATTTCCTCCAGGAAAACATCATCTGCCGATACGGCATCCCAAATGAGGTCATATCGTACAATGGTTCACACTTCGAAGGGGAATTCGACAGCATCCCGGCCGAATTCAAGATCACACGCCACAAATCTTCTCCCTACCGGCCACAAACAAACGGCGCCGTGGAAGCAGGAAACAAAACCCTCGAACGGATCATCCGAAAAATGACCACCCGAGGACGAGATTGGCCCGAGAAGCCGCACCTTGCACTTTGGGGCTACCGCACATCAGTCGAATGACCACGGGAGAAACCCCATTCGCCCGACATACGGGATGGAAGCAGCCCTTCCCATTGAATTGGAAATTCCCTCACTCCGAGTGCCGCCGGAAAATGACATCAACGAAGTCGAATGGCTCCGGCCGACACGACGAATTGGTTCTGCTAGACGAGCGACGACTAAAGGCCATGGAACACGTCCGAGCCTATCAAAGCGGGATGGCTAGAGCTTTCGACAAGAAAGTCAAATCCCGAGACATCAGGGAAGGCGACCTTGTACTCAAAGAAAAGCCTCCCACTCGAACCAACCCACTGGGAAAATGGGAACCCACATGGATCGGCCCTTTCGTGGTACAAAAGATCTTCTCCGGAGGTGCCATGAAGGCGACTGCACCTAGACGGCAATCCCTTCATGAATCCAGTCAACGGAAGAAAACTTCGCAGATACTTTGCCTAAAAGAAGAACAACTGTGCATCTCTTGGCACTCCGTGTAGTGTCGAACTACGCAGACCTGAGCCCTCTAGTTCGGGGGAACGTAGGCAACCTTAATTGGTCCGGTCTAAAAATACACAAAAAAGTCAAAAGTTTGAATGTCAATCAAGACCTCCATCAAGCTACGCACTTTTCAAGAACACGCCCCAACAGTCACCTTGACCAAGTCAAACGACGGCGGCAACATCAAAGGACATCCGAGGGTCACTCAGCATCAAACGACTGACTCATGTCTGCTTCCAAGCCAGGGGCTTGTCTTCGCCTTCACGCGCTTCAAAAAAAAAAAGAGAGCTCGAGCAAGGGCTCACAAAAAAATAAAAAAAAAGAGAGCTTGAGCAAGGGCTCACAAAAAAAAACAATAAATAAAAGAAGCTCAAGCAGAAGCTACAAAAAGAGGTCAAGAGCCCGATGCCAACAAAGGGCAAGGAAGCTATGAAAAAGACCGTCAAAACGACTTGTCAGGGGATCATTCAACCTCTCAGCCAAGCACAAAGCCTAAGCAAAGGAGATTGCCGTCATGGCCCAGGCCGCTTCAGCCCACAAATGCAACAGAAAAGTCCAAAGATGGACGCCGACAAGGTGCACAAAAGAAACAAAGGCAAACAAGAGATCTTGCGTCTCGACAAAGCTTTAAAAGTAAATCACAAATCACTAACGGTTACAACATTTCTTGATGAGTTCAAGCACGGTCTACTCTCAAGTTCACAACATGCTAAAAGACAGCTTAATACATTTAACAAATAATGTGTTTGCAATGCAATGAATGGATACCTAGGAGGTCATTCCGCGCCATCTGCGCTTGTCCCTCGCCATTCTTCCCTTTCTTCCCTCGTCCCCGGCGAGTCTTCTTTCGCTCCACGTGAACCAACTCTGCGTCTCTCGCCCGAGATCGGGGTCCTCCCGTAGAGTCAAACAATCCGGTAGCTCTCGGGGCTTCATTCGCCCGTGCTTCGGCTCGGATCTCCTCCCCGCGAGTCCGCAAAGAGGACCTCTCCCCGTCGGTCGGTCAACTCTAGTCTCGTAGTCAAACAAAGTGTCTCCGTCACATCCAAAGGGTCGGACTGTGCTTCGGCACTCCTAAGGCAATAGCCGCTACGGCAACCGGGTCCTGTAATCACTACACGCCTCGCTCTCCAAGGCCACTTGGGATCGCCCAACATGCCGCTCATACCGGGCCGTGCACGAGTCGTCAATACGACACTCCCCCGACGTATAAGGAGTACCACAGAGGGAAAGCGGAATACTTCCATACCCTCGTAAAATACAAGAAAGCACTGAGCCGCCATACAAAGAGGAGCTATCTCTCGTAGTAGCAAGGTCATCCCAGCCAACAAAGGCTCCTCGCTTCATCCCAAACCTGCCGGAAACAAGCGACGGAATATAAAAGGAGGACCAAGACAAACATGGAACTCTAACAATGTAGGACCCTTCCCGCAAAACCCTCCTAGTCTCAATCCTCCGGTCAAGGAACCCACCAATGATTTGATGCGTACCAAGCTGTGCCATCCATCTCTCCCAGGCGGACTGATCCATATCCAACGCAAGAGGTCGCTGAGCAAATGACCACGGGCTAAACGACATCGGAGCCTCGGGCTTGGCCTGAAGTCTCTCTCGCAGCCACAAGGTGAGCAAAACGGGGCTTCCCCCTCTCATGAAACGATCCCCAGTCGCCAGACGGTCGATACCATGAAGCGTCTCCCCCAGCACCAACGGGACAATATCCTCTCCAGCCCTGCATTGCCCAACCACATCTAGCAAAGCGCCATCGCAAATGCCAAGGGAGCTGACCATGAAAAGCGTCGCCATCACGCACAAGGCAAATGCGTCCCAAGAGACATCACTCTCATCATCAACCATGAACCGCTCCGGCAGCTCAGAAATGTCGATATGACTCGAATCAAGGATCATGCCCTGCACTTCTCCTAACGAAGTACGAAGAAAGCCTGCAAGCTTCACGCTCACCGCAACACCACCAATCAAAGGAAGCGAGATGGCCTCCACCTCCGGTCCCCCCATCAAAGCCCGAAAATCCTCAAAAGTGGGCACCATTTCATTATAGGAGAAACAGTACACATGCCTCCTAACATCCTGCAACTTCGCGCGGCAGCCCGCAACAAATCCCAATCAGAACCAACTCCTTAAAAGACCAAATCGAGCAAAGACGAAACCTTACCTCGAAAGCCCGTCTACGATGCCTCATACGGCGCCGCATCCACGTTTTCAGTGCTCAAGGAAGTGTGCTTGCCTCTCCGCGAAAGCCTCGGCAAAATTCTAGAAACGTACGAAGAATCCATGGCAAAAATGGAGGTTCCTAGAGAAAATGGGGAAGAAAGCTCGAAAATGGCCGCAAATGGGAAATGGGGAAGAACCGAGACACTCGGAAAGCATTTATCTCCTTCCCAAAGCAAGGTTGGTCCGTACGGACCTCTTTGCATGCTAAGTATGTCCGTACGGACCTCCTTGCAACCGTAACCCATTTCCCAAAGAAACAAGCACAACAACCACTGTTCTCAAGCAGGACCTTGCTCCAAATCGCCCAAACACTGGCCAAAGCCACTTCCGGCAAACATACACTACCCACAAACGCACTCTCAGCTCACGTGGCATGCACAAAATAAAAAAAAATAATAGCAATAATTTCTAGGACAATTCCCGGGAATCACAAAAATGACATTACATCTTAAAATAAAATGATGTTTGCCGTGCAAATACAAGTGTTTTATTACAGGTACCCATAAATGTCTGTTGCTAAACAAAAAAAAAAAGAGAAGATATGAAAAGAGGGAAAGCAAATGAATACTAATCAGACTCTCGGCATCATCATCCTCGCCAAGGTCCTCAAGAGAGAAGTCGGGCATCCCGGTGAACTCGCCCGTCACGTCCTCGTCGTCAGAGTATCGAGCCCCCTCCGGAGGCTGGTACTCAAAGTACTCAGAAGGATCAAATCCGGCGAAAGGATCAAAGAAAGAAGGCTCTGAGGATCCCTCACCCCTGTGCATCCCGCCGAGGGAAGAATCGATAAAAGGGCCGCCGCCTCGGGGCTCCCGAAGATGTCCCGCATCCATGCTATGCCGCCCCCTCGAAGGTCCCTCCCGCCGTGGCTCCGCTCGGCTCTGGGAGGAACGTCTGAGAATGCCTCGAAGGCATAGGCTCGTACGCCGGCACGCGTCGGGAAGATCGGCAAGACAGCTTCGACGCCATCTTCTTCGCAAACGACCTCATCGCCACATAACGGCGAGTCAGCCTATCATAGGCTCTCCCCGGACTCCGCACAAGCAAGCAGCCAAAGAAACACTCAGCAATACAGTTATACTCAACAACAAAAAGAGAAAAAGACAGAAAAGATGCCAAGACGGAAAAGAGTAAGCACACTCACCGATCTATCAGGATCCCACTCGGTATGCAGCAGGAGCCTGCTCAGAAACGGGTAAAGACACCCTCCTCCTCGATCCGTCCCCACGGACATACGTGAAATCCGGCCCCGGCATCGGAACCTCTGGGGGAACCTGCGGGCCAGCCTCTCTCTCCCTCGCCAATACCTGTGGCGTCCTCAACTTCCTCCTCACGAAGGCCCCATACTCCTCTCCATACAAAATAAACTCCTCGGCACCCACACCGCCAAGGTACCTCTCAAAATCCAACACATCCATATCCCGAGAATCAAGCATCCCAAAAGGAGGGTCCCTCGGAGCCACGGGAAGCACACCTGGGCCATGCTGCCAGAAGACCCGCTCCCCCAGATACATGACATCACAAGTCAAGCCCCGCAGCATCTTCCGCTGCGCTGTCACCTCGGGAGCCCCCTCAAACTCGTCAGCCTCATACCGAGCCCACGGGAATAAAATAAACCCCTCCGGGCTACCTCTCTCCAGACGCTCCTGCACATCCCCATAGGCGATGGTGAGCTTCCCCCTGCTGCTCCTCCTATTCCTCGCCGTACGAGCCCAGCCCAGCATAGCAGCATACGCAGCAACAGCCCCAGGATCTCTATCCCACGGGAAGCATTGAAAGATCTCGTAAAACCACACCTGTGACAAAAACAGAAAAGGCTCAGTGCAAAAGAAAAACGGAGAAACGACAAGTTGCTAAATCAAAAACAGCAATAAACTCATACCTCCAAAGCAAAGTCAAAACAGGCCAAAGAACTGGTCACACCCCGGCTAAACCGGTCCAAGGAGAAGTAGAGCTCGGCCAGGCCCGCCTCGCCCCAAGCGATATCACAAACTCTCTCCAGATCAATCAAGCTCTCCAACAGAGCAAAAGGAGCCGCAGTCGCGTGGTTCGAGAACAAAGTCTCGGAAAGTGCAAACCACAAAAAGGAGCGCGCCAGCTGCTCCGCCGTCACCTGGCCGGTACCCCGAACATAGGCCCCAATGCTGGCCGTGATCCTCAGCTCCACATCGCTATATAGCATGCCCAGGCCCCTGCGAGGACGAGGCTCAAAGCCCAGCAGCTCGGTCAACACAGCATCGGATATCATATCTCTCCACCGCACTGGCCCTCCTTTGAAGGAAAGCCCGGTGATAGCAGCAAAGTCTGTGGGCGTCACTGTCACCTCTCCCCAGCTCAGATGGAAGGTGTGGGTGGTGTCCCACCAATACTCAGAAAGGCCAAGGAAGACGCTCTTGTTCTTCCTCGTGTCAGAAACCCCGGCCAGGTTCTCTACGAACACGCCCGGGCCGTAAGCGTAGACCGGCCTCACGGGACTCGGCCTACCATCCACAGAAATATCAGGCATCCGCTGCCACAACTCAACAACAGCCTCGAGCGATCCCCGAGTCTTCATCCTCTTGGCCTTCCCAGCCATGAGCCCCTCATCCTGCAGGTAAACACAGCAAAGGTACGTCATTCGCAGTACTTAATGCAAAAGAAAATCAAAGCATACATATCCCGTCACGAAACACGGCACACATTGCACATACTTTTCACATATAACCCGTCACAAAACACGACACATATTGCACATAATTTTCACATGCAATTCTCACATATATCTCGAAACACTGCACATATTGCACATACTTTTTACATGCAACTCAAAACAATGACATGCACTATACATAATTTTTTCCATGCAGTCCGTCACAAAACACGGCACACACTGTACAGATTTTCTCAACAGAGGGATCAAGCACTACATGACACATTTTCAAAATAAACCGTCACAGAAACACGGCACATATTGCACATATTTTCCCCACAAAGTCCGTCACCCAGAAACATGGCACACACGGCATGACACATCTGCATAACACATTTTCAAAAATCCGTCCCTACACGGCACACACTTTCAGACAAAACCCGTCACAAAATACGGCACATGTCACATTTTTTTCACAAAATTTGTCACTACACGACAAACTTTTCTCATAATGTACATACATAAATAGCATACGATACAAAACACCAAAACATGCATTTTCATAGAGAGGCACTTTATTTTCACAAATAAAAGCTAATCTACACATTTCTGCACAAAATACACATACCCACAATTTTTACATGCCCATTTTCAACAATTCATCAAGAATTTCACAAAAGACATAAAAAATAACAAAATTTCAAAAATGCGAAAAACTAAAACCTAGTTCTAGCATTCAAAAAATTCGAGCAGGGAATCAAAACGGAACGGATTTCTTACCTCCCCGACGTTCCTAGAACGACGATTGTGCACCTCCAGATTTGGATACAAGACATCCGGATTCTTTGAAGATGGAACAAATGAGATCCAATTTCTTTGGAGCTCCATCCGTTGCTCGACCACTTCTTGACTGCGTTGTCGACGATTCCTTCGAGATCCTTCCGCCATGGCAAGCGATTCAAGCGAAAAATGGAAGATTTTGGTTAACAATGGAGGTTTTTTTTTCCTCTCTCTCTCTCGGCTGGTTCGTGAAACTGGGAATGGGAAATGAAGGGGATGCCTCGGCTTTTTAACCCGGTCAAAACCTGGGAACTGTAAAAAATCAAAGTGGTCCGTACGGACCTCTTTGCATCCCAGGTTGGTCCGTACGGACCTTCTTGCAAGGGAGGGCCAAATTACTTTCCTGCCCTTATAATCTTTGCCCCTGGCTGTCCTAAGGCCTTTTTCAGCAAATCCAAGTGCAGAATGGTCCCTAACCCTTCAATTCAACCACCGGCCGTCAGTGTAAGACCGGTCCTCGCCCACTCCAACGGCAATTCAACCACCGGCCGTCAACGTAAGCCCGGACCTCGCCCACTCCAACGGCAATTCAACCACCGGCCGTCAGTGTAAGACCGGTCCTCGCCCACTCCAACGGCAATTCAAGAAGGAGCCAACACCTCCCAGCACGAATACCAAGGCACGAGACGCCTCCAAAACGCTCAACGGCAACTCAAGCACCGGCCCTCAAAACAGGTCCGAAAACACTTTCCCAGCAGAAAAGGCTCCTAAAAGGTCACGCATCCCCAGCAATTCAAACACCGGCCATCGTCCTCGCCCACTCCAACGGCAACGCAACCACCGACCGTCAATGTAAGCCCGAACTTCGCCCACTCAACGGCAAAACAAGCGCAAGAAGGAGCCAACACCTCCGAGTACAAATCCCAAGGCACGAAACGCCTCCAAAACGCCAAATAGTGAAGCAATCACCGGCCATCGTCCTCGCCCACTCCAACGGCAACGCAACCACCGGCCGTCAATGTAAGCCCGAACTTCGCCCACTCAACGGCAAAACAAGCGCAAGAAGGAGCCAACACCTCCGAGTACAAATCCCAAGGCACGAAACGCCTCCAAAACGCCAAATGGTGAAGCAATCACCGGCCATCGTCCTCGCCCACTCCAACGGAAACGCAACCACCGGCCGTCAACATAAGCCCGGACCTCGCCCTCTCAACAGGAAAAGCCCCTACAAGGCCACATATCCCCAACGGATGAACACCGGCAGCCATCGTAAGTCCAACCTTCTCCCCAGCGGACAAAGCACGAGGCATCTAAACCTCTCGCAATCAAAGCTCAAGGCAGCCATGCCTCCACAACCGCCGCCAGAAGACGATTCAAAGTCCTCCCGCGTGGCACCAACCGCCGCCAGAAGACGATTCAAAGTCCTCTCGCGTGGCACCAACCGCCGCCAGAAGACGATTCAAAGTCCTCCCGCGTGGCACCAACCGCCGCCAGAAGACGATTCAAAGTCCTCCCGCGTGGCACCAACCGCCGCCAGAAGACGATTCAAAGTCCTCCGCGTGGCACCAACCGCCGCGAAGACGATTCAAAGTCCTCCCGCGTGGCACCAACCGCGGAAGACGATTCAAAGACCTCCCGCGTGGCACCAACTGCCGCCAGAAGACGATTCAAAGTCCTCCCGCGTGGCACCAACTGCCGCCAGAAGACGATTCAAAGTCCTCCCGCGTGGCACCAACCGCCGCCAGAAGACGATTCAAAGTCCTCCCGCGTGGCACCAACCGCAGCCAGAAGACGATTCAAAATCCTCACGCATGGCAAACCGCAGCCAGAAGACGATTCAAAGTCCTCACGCATGGCAAACTGCAACCAGAAGACGACTCAAGTCTTCACACTATCCCCAGCCCGGAAGGCTTTAAACCACTCGATCCGGAAGACCGTATAAACCTCCCAAATCACTATCTCTGGCCCGGAAGGCCTTAAACCACCCGATTAGGAAAATCGTAAAGTTTCCATCCGAGGACACCACCACGTCCTCACAATTGACCTCGGCGGTCACCACATCTTAGGACACCACCCTGTCCTTACCACTGACCTCGGCGGTCACACGATACTTCAGGGCACCACCACGCCCGCACTCACAATTTCACGACCTCTGAACTACGACCAGGCTTGATTCCCGCCAGGGATACGTAGGAATCCTATCACAGGGTCCAGCCATCGACCTATACGGTCACCCAGGACACCACCACGTCCTTACCACTGAGCTCAGCGGTCACACGACACTTCAGGGCACCACCACGCCTGCATTCACAAAACACTCACCCCACACCCAAACTACGACCAGGCTTGATTCCCGCCAGGGATACGTAGGAATTCTATCACAGGATCCAGCCTACTGACCTAAACGGTCACACAATAGGACACCACCACGTCCTCACACTGACCTCCCCGGTCACTTTATCTCCCAGTACGCGATCCAGATTAGGACCCTTATCTTATCGGCGACCCCACTTCTTTCATAAGTGACGTCGTCGAGGGGCTTCTGTAAGTACCCCAATCTGGATCACCCCCCTTTCAAGCACATGGGAAACACCGCAGACTCATCAACGTAGTCTCGACGACCTCTGGCACTCAAAACCCTCTCAAAACCCCCAGCCAAACCAAGGGAGGGGCCTTTTGCAGGACAAAAGGGACAAAAGGACCTTTTGGGAATTTTCAGAAATTGGAAAAGCATACATGGTCCGTACGGACCTCTTTGCTTTAATAATTCTTGAATCTTCTTAAAGTCCACAATATTCCCTCAAATCCAGGAAAATGATTACCCTCTGCAGAGTTGGTCCGTACGGACCTCTTTGCATGTCAAGTTGGTCCGTACGGACCTTATTGCTCAGGGAACATCATAATTGCGAATATTCACCATCATCACAGATTCCCTCAAATCGAGGAAAACCAAAATTACGGATTACCGGGGAGGTCCGTACGGACCTTCTTGCACCAAATACGGCACTATAAATAGAGGGCTCCCCCTCCTCATTTTCACACACCTCCCACTTCTCTCTTCCTCCCTAGGCCTTCTGGCTTCCCCTCTAAGTCCTCTCGAGGCACTCCCGGCCCCTTTTGGATCCTTCCGAGGCCTTCCGAGCTCCCTTGTGGTGCTCCGAAGCCTCTCCGAGCGCTCCCGCGACGCTCCCGCGCTACCCCGAGGCACTCTCGAGGTACTCTGAGGCCCCTCGTGGTACTCCGAGGCCTTGCCTGGTCTTTCCACGGTGTCCCGGCTCTTTCCGAGTCAAACCGGCGATCCCAAACCACGCCGAAACTCTGCCCGAGTGACTCCTGCCATCCCAAACCACGCCGAAACTCTACCCGAGTGATCCCTGCGATCCCCACGCACGCCGAACCTCTGCCCGAACGCAGCCTGCAACATCAACTCACGCCGAAACTCTGTCCGCAGACAACCGGTCCCTCCCGAAGCAATCCCGATCCATACCGGAATGCTACTCCGACCTCAAACACTATTCCTCAGCGGAAGACAGACACGAACCAACATTGGTAAGGCTTCCTTCCATTACTATTTCAATACATTTCAATACGTAGTGTACAATGTAGACATCCGACACAGCATGCATTTAAAAAAGCATACACACACACACACAACATTTTAAAGGATATTAGGGGTATCCGAAAGACTCGTTTTTACGAGGCGACTCGGGTGAGCTCTAATATTCTAATATTCTCTTCCCGAGGAGTCATCTGACCTCCGAACTCAAAATCTCATCACACAAAAAACAGTTTAAAATTATCTTTAAACTGATGCCCTTTTTCAATGTTTTGGGCTTAATAAAAACGGCGTGGCGACTCTACAAATGCGAAAACAAACGGCGAGACGCCTCCAACCGGAAAAACCGCTGCAAAGCGGGGGAAATGCCAGATGCCGGGGCGCGATCGCGCTGCCTCTCGGATCCGGGTAATTTCAGGTTTGTATCCCAAGCCATATCTGGTAGTCTGTTCCTTTACATCAATGATGGTATTGCGACCCTGCAGTCTTTTGCCCAATCCAAGCCCTGGAAGATAACCCGTTTTTCTCATCATTCTCATGGCAGGGGGAATTTTATCGGAAGTAGTGGTGAGGTCAGTGCAACACACTTGTGCTTTGGAAGAAGCTACAGAGAATCCGGTCAAGGCAAACCCTTCATCATCATGCTTAATTTCCAATATCGGGATACCTCCAGTGCTGGTTCCTTCCACCGTGACACTGTCTCCGTAAATAGTGGTGATAGTACAATCGCTAGACTGAAATTTGACGCACTGGTGCAAAGTAGAGGCTACCCCATTTATCTGGTGAATCCAAGGGCGTCCCAGCAGAGCAGTAAACGAGATCGGAATGTCAATTACTTGGAAGTCAACATCCATGACCTTTTTTCCGAACCACAACTTGAGTGTAGCAATCCCCAAAAGCGATCGTGCGGTGGAGTCGTAGGCCTTAATAGTTCGACTAGAAGGCTTCAAATCCGTTGGCTTCAAATCCAATAAGTCCATCATTTTCTTTGGCCGGGACGTTCATTGCGGACCCTCCATCAACTAATACCCGTGGCAACCGACGTTCTTCCAAGCTGGACTGTGATGTAAAGGGGTTCGTTATGACTAGCCCCATACTTTGGCGAGTCCAAGTCGGTGAAGGTAATGACGTTTCCATAGTGGATACTTCCAATCATCCGGGACGACCTCATCTGGGGTGACATCTATGGGCACCATGGTCTTGGCCAAACTTTCTTCTAGCTTCAATTTATGAGGATATGAAGAGGTTAACAGGGACCATAAGGAGATATTGGCCTGAGTACACTTCAACTGAGTCAGCACCGGATCCTCTTTATCGTAGTCGGGCTTTTACGCTTCGGCTTATAAGGTCTTTTATCTCGTTTTCGGCTCGAGAGACGGAATTTCTTTTGTCACCCTTAGGCTTTGCTCAATACTCATCTCGTCTGCACCGAGTCATCACATAGACATTAGATTTTCCTTGGTCATCATTCCTACTGGAGGATTCTGTCAGCTCTTTCAAGGTTAGAGGCGGGCTCTTGCTGGCGTATGGCCAACTTTGCTGATTAATCTGATTAACCGCACTACTGGAGGCATAGGCGGCTTCCCGAATCGATTCCGTGTTGCGGCTTTCGACTTTTACGAGTTCGACTCCTTAATTGGCTCAACAGCCGGCTGGTTTCAACTTCACCTTCCTCATTTAAAGCCTTCACAGTCTCGTTCAAGCTTTTCAAGGTCAGCATGCAACAAGAATTATCACCTTCAGAGTTTGGAGTCTGGTGAATGGCTTCCTCATCCGGACCTAGCAACTTTTTCAACAGAGTGGGATCACATTCCTCATCACTGTCAAGCATGTCCCTCCTTTCTCTAGGGGTTAGCTTTCTGACGGCATCTTTGACATTGGCCAAGCATTTTCTAAAGTGGGAAATTCCATCATCGAAAAGGATTTCTGCGGGGTCAAACCTCATGGCGGGTTCCTGTTCTTTACTGTCGGGAAGGTTTTGTGGGCTTTTCGGCTTCTGGGCTAACCACTCCTCTACTGTTCCTTCCGACACTTCGACTGTGTCTTCCTTAGTATCACTACAGTAACTCTCGTGAGAACTCTCATCTTGACTCTGATGACCAATGAGGGCAAAAGCAGGTCGGGATACTTGACACCATATAAGAGGTATCTTGGACTCTTCCTCTGACTGGGGAATTACCAAGAAAACATCGCTGTCATCGTAGGATATGAAGGGGACCGGGGTCGCTTCAAATTTTAGGACTCTTTCCAGGGCATCCATACACTCTTCTTCAGACAAGGTCTCAGGGGTGATTCTCAGCACTGCGATGGAGTCTACTCTTCCCGACGGGGGTTTAGCTTCAATGACGCTTACGCATTCTCGGCGGGTGGAGCCCACTTCCCTCTTTCAGCTAAAGCTTTGATCAAGTTCCTCCATTCACCGACCAAGTCTTTGTAAGGAGTATTGAACTCTAGGATGTAGAATTCGTATGCTGCCTCAACTGATCTTGTATCCTTTTTCTCTTCCGAACCTTCACACAGGCTATAGACACATTTTGAAGTGACACCATCTCCCATTCCAGGTCCGTGGTTTTCTACTCCATCTTGTCCTCCGGGTTTTACTTCGGTCGACTCCAAGTTCATTCCTTCTACTGAACTGTCGTCATCACTGTAAATCCACCAGTTCCTGTTCTCATTTCCGACTGACTCTTCACTGCCGCTGTCTGGGAGATAGGCAAATTCACAGGCGTTGACAAAGTTAGAAAGGTCAGGCTGGTACTGGAATTCCAAGGTAGGTAAATTTGGCTCAGGTTGAGGGGAAGGAAAGAGTCCCATGGGGTAATGCAGAGGCTGCGTTACGGGGATAGCTGTGGCGTTTGTTCTCTGTTGGTAGGGAACAAAGCTAGGTCTCATCTGAGGAGGCGAGGGTGTCGGGACCCTGACGGCTTGGGATACTGGGAAGGACTGAAAAGGGACAGTCTTTGGCAAAGGATTATATGTGACTGGAGGAGGGCATTGGTTATAGGCTAGCTCTTCTTCCCTAGTCATCTCGGTTACCCAAACCAAGATCTTGTTCTCTGTCAAATCGGCCATTCGACTCTACGGGCCCGACAAAACCGAGGATTACGGCGAACGTCCGAGAATTCCCGCACTAACAAGTCGGCGACCGGTGTTCTCACCCACTTCTTTCTCCGCGGGAAAGGGATAGGAGAGGTTTAGACTCGGGGTAGGTGTTTAGAGTGAAGGCTCAAGCAATATGCAAATTAAGAATCTTCCGGTTTACTTAAAACAGTGTCTTTTATTAATTTCTATTTGGTTGGAAAAGGGGTTACGCCCTTCTTTTCGCAACTACTCTAGATCCTGGATCGGTGGGTTCCGTCACTACGTCTATAAGCCCTCGTATTCCACCTGTATTTCGACCTCCCGGGGTGGACGGCCCGGGCGAGGGTCCTATAGGGCACGCGGATCCCACCGACCGAGAGAAGAACGCTCCTAACGGGTCTAGCGGGTCATAGGAACTTTTAACGCACGAGCGATGCGAATTATAGTCAAGGCAATACCGGGAAAGTCTCGTCTTTCAGCCTTAACAGAATTTCGGCAGAATTTCGCTTGCGCGATTGACGTTTTGACTTTTCGGTAATGTCCGAGAAGATAATAGGCATGGGTCGGGCGGTAAAAGCCGGATGACACAGTGTCACATTGAACTTCGTTTCATACGCCGTGCGTGAGTCAAAATCGAAGTCAATGCCAGGTTAAGATCTTGCCAATTTTTCCTTGTCGGAATTTTGGCAGAGCTTCGCTTGAGCGAAAGATCTTTTGGATTTTCTTGGAAAGGACTTGGTCTCGACTCTTACGCATTTCGTGCAGGTCAAGGTCCAAGTCAATGTCGGAGTCAAGATTCTACCGAGTTTTCCTTGTCGGAATTTCGGCAGAGTTTCGCTTGAGCGAAAGATCTTGACTTTCGTTATGAACTAAGGCTTGACCTTTACGGGGACATGCAACTGGGCTATATGACACGGACTAGACCAAAAACCAACCAAAAGTCACAGTTTTTTGAAACGTGTGACACGGACTGTGCATTGGTCGACAATGGCTGCCATGGGGAGTTTGGGGTGATTCCGTGCGTGCCCGGGAGCATCGTAAGGCTGTCCGTGACTGCAGCTGAAAAACCACCCCGGGTTTAAAGGGACGTGCGTGCAAAGTGTACAGGATATATAAGGTGCGCGTAGTGTGCGGCCTCCTAAAAATATTCCTTTTTGAGTTAAAACAGAGATTTTCATAAATGTGTTTTAAAGGAATGATTTTTCGGGACGGGGGAAAATGCAACAGTTAAAGGCACGTAAATTTTCTGGGAGCCCCAGTCAGTCTTGGGACTGAGTAGCCCCAAGCTGCCAGGACTGCCAGATTAACCTCAATTTTTCCTGGTGGAATTGCCACTGAGGCCGTCCGGTCAGAATCCAAGGAGGATTGAGCCGTACGACTGCATGGATCAATTTTCCAGGTTCCACTCCTTTGCTATTTCAGGTTGTTTCCCGAATTTTTTAGACACCTTTTAGCCTTGAGAAGGCTTCCTGTTCAAAGTATGCACAATTCCCAAGATGCAAATGATGCAATGCAAGGCAAAGAAAGCAAGCATGATAAACGAAATCCGCGATGGGAGTCTAACCCGCTCAAAGGAAAAAAGCTTTCTTTTTATTTTTTTTCGAAAAGTGATACCGGTACGTGGGATTGTTAAACCACCGTTTATCCCAAGCCTCGGGTTAGGGAGCGATACAGGAAGGTTAGTGGTTTTCACCTATATACCGGGTATCATTTATTTTAAAAATGAAAGCTTTTCTCCTTTGGAAATTCCCCAGCGGAGTCGCCAAACTGTGAATGTGTGCCCAAATTCTAAAATTTTGTTTTTTAGGTCGGATTCATGCGAGTTTGAAAACATCCGGTTTAATTTGAAAAACGGAGTCGCCACGCCATTTTGATTTCCTCAAAACTTTGAAAAAAAGGATTTAGGGTTCGGAGGTTAAGTTACCCCTTGGGAAGAACGGATCGTCGTTCACCCAAGGTGCCTTGCCGTAGCAAGTCTCCCTAGATTCCGTTTATCGTGCTTGCTTGCGTGCTTTCTTGTGTGCATGTGTTTGAAAAGAGATAGGGGGGGAATGTCCCAAGTTGTCTTTCTGACGTACAAACCATTTAGTTGGTTGTCGTTCGGGATTCCTTGGATTTTATGTATTCGGGATTTTGATCCCGTCCTCATCTTGGACTTGTGATCATCGCTTTTTAACCTTGAGACTTGCGTGATCGAGAGAAAGACTCTCTTTTATAGTCCAAAATGAGGTTCTTTAGGAAAGGAGTGACCTTAGCCCATCAATCCTACACCTTAAGATGATTGAGCTTATATAGATGCTTCATACTCGTCTTAAGTGATAATCGGAGATTTAGGTTCAAGGTTTATCCCTTTCTAAAGAGATTGTGGCACCTTTAATGGAAGAAATGATGTAAAGATAGGATCTTTACACCGGTCCGTTTCGAAGGTTGCTAATGGGGACATGGGGGAATGCATGTAAAAATGACATTTTTAGTGAAAAGATGACATTTTTGGGTGCAAAGGATGCATTTGATTTGCAAAGGATGCATTTTTATATAAAGACATAATTTTTATGCAAAGGATGCATTTTTATGAGGAAAAAAGTATTTAATATGCAAAGGATGCACAAAAATTACATTTTGAAAGCAAAGGATGCTAATTTGATTGTAAAGAGATGACTTTTAATGCAAAGGATGCATGAAAATGGGTTTTAGATGCAAAAGATGCACCTTTATGGTAAAGACATGATTTTTATGTGCAAAGGATGCATTTTGAATATAAAGATTGCATTTTTATGAGCAAAGGATGCATAAAGATGATATTTTTATGTAAAAAAGGAATTTTTAGGTGCAAAGGATGTACCTTTGAATATAAAGATTACATTTTTAAGAGCAAATGATGCTTATTTCATGTAAAGGATGCAAAAGGGAGAGGGGGATATGATAAAGATAGGATCTTTAATGATAAGTGCCAAGTCCCAAGCAAGATAATGACAATATATGAATGCAATGAGCAATTAAATCACATAGAGCAAGTATAATGCAAGGTAAGGGAGTGAGAGGTTACCAATGGTGGTGACCTCTTCTTCTTTGGGTCTTGCTTGGTGGAAGGACCAACTTTGGAGGCTTCAAGGAGGAGGGAGGTGGTTTCTTGGCTTTCTTCAACCTCTTGATCTTGCAGCAGTGTTTTGGGAGAGTTTTGGAGCTGAGTATGGTGTATTGTGTGTGTTTTTCATTTTTTAAAATGGGAAGAGGAGGGCTCTATTTATAGGCAGTCTGGATAAGGCTAATGAGGCCGTGCGGCTAGGGGTTCTTGGCTAATGCAGCCGTGCGGCATTATCCTGTGTGACTCAGCATGTTTCTAGAATCATGCAAGGTGGCAATTCTAGAAGGTTTTTGGTATTAAGAAAAACGTGTTTCTTAATCTCCAAGCAGTCCCTTCAGCCCTTAGGAGGTTTGGAACAGTTCCGGAATTGCTCCGAAACTCTAGGAAAGTCCGGGGAATTACCGGGAAACTTATTCGGAAGGCATGAGCCAGATTTGGATACTTACAGGTATGCCGAGAGATCTAGGGGATATACATTTTATGACCCGAAAACTAGAACATTTTTCGAGACTGGCAATGTTAGGTTCCTTGAGGATGCTGAATTTAATGGGAGAAATAGTAATGATTTTGAATTTGAAGAGTTAGAGGAACCACTCTTTATTCCTCAAACTTTAGTTCCGGTTGGAAATCAAGTAATTGTACCTGAAATTCAACAAAGAACATACAATTCAAAATAATATAGAGACTCCCGTAAATAACGGACAACATGAAAATGTTGGACTTAATGAAATTCAACAACCTCAAAATGAGGATGAACCGGTGCCCTTAAGGAGATCTACTAGAGAAAGAATAAGTGTTATTCCGGATATTTATGATATGTATCTTGCGGATAATTAGTACACCTTAGGTTTAGTGGGAGATGATCTAATCACCTTCTATGAAGCCATTAATAGTCCTAATTCGCATAAGTGGATCAATGCCATCAATGAGGAGTTGAAATCAATGAAAGACAATGACATTTGGAATCTTGTCCCATTACCTGAAGGTGTAAAACCTATTGGTTATAAATTGATATTTAAAATCAAAAGTGATTAGCAAGGTAATATGGAAATATATAAGGCACGTCTTGTTGCTAATGTATTTACTCAAAAGGAAGACATTGATTATAAAGAAACATTTTTTCCGATATCTTCTAAAATCTCTTTTATGATCATTATGACATTAGTGGCACATTATGATCTTGAGCTTCATAAAATGGATGTTAAGACAGCTTTTCTCAATGGCGACATTGAGGAAACTATCTATATGAAGAAACCAGAAATGATGACTGATTCGGATCAAACTAGTCAACTAGTTTGTAAACTTAAGAAATCCATTTATGGGCTTAAGCAAGCATCTCGTCAATGGTACTTAAAATTTAACCAAGTTATTCTTTCATTTGGATTTGAAATGAATCTTGGTGAAGATTGTGTGTACCATAAGTTCAGTGGGAGTAGATTTATAATTTTGGTCTTATATGTGGATGATATTTGGATAATATTTTCTTGCTAGTAATGATAAGGACCTTCTAAAAGAAACTAAGAAATTTCTCAAACAAATTTGAGATGAAAGATCTTGGTAAAGCATCTTTTGTATTGGGAATCCAAATTCATCGTGATCATTCACGAGGTATTTTGGAATTATCACAAAAGAGCTATATAGAGAAGGTATTACAAAGATTTAGCATGGAAAATTGTAAACCACATGACACCCCTGTCTCTAAGGGAGATAAATTCAGTCTAAAGCAATGTCCTAAAATTAATTTTGAATCCAAGTATATGGAAAATATCCCTTATACATCGATAGTAGGAAGCTTAATGTATGCGCAAGTCTGTACTCGTACAAACCTTGCATTTATTATTGGGATGCTTGGTCAATACCAAAGCAATTAGGAAAAGAAGAACATTAAGTCGCATCCAAAAGAATGATGAAGTACCTATAAAACATTATACTGCATGCTTATGTATATAAAATCGGATCATTTTGAGATCATTAAGTATTCCGATTATGTTTTAGTAGATGCAAAGATGTCGAAAGACATCATATGGTTATGTCTCTTGTTGAAGAGAAATAAGTATAAAATGAACAAATAGATATACAACTTATAAGGATCAAACTCCATGTTATTGGATCCATTTTGTAAAGTGTAATCTCTTTTGATGTTTCACGAGTATACTGCTCATATGGGTGAAACGACTTTTGATAATGCTTAAATCAGTGGGAGTTTATGTTGTTTTCTATTTCTTTGTGTTGTTTTTATTTATATTGATCTCATTTGGTTAAGTAGGACTAGTTGGAGAATATATATATACGTTCTTCATATATTCATTAATATTCCATGCTACATATCTATACTTAATCTATGTCATTTAGTTGGATATATATATATCTATATATGTGATTAATGTGGGTTTAGTTGCGAATCAATTACAACGACTGCCCCTTTAGTCCTTATACTTATATGACTAATGGACGGGATTGGTTTCGAATGACAACAAAGTGCACATAAGGGTTGTCATTTGTGTTATAAATATGATTAAAGAAATTTATTAAGTGAAGGTATATGTTATAATAATCCAAGTGGGAGATTGTAAGAACATGGATTAATGTAACATATAAATACTTAATAATATAATGATCAATATTATAATATATGGTATAAAGTATAGAACTTAACATAACGTGTAGAATTCCATAGTATAAGGCTACCATTAAATGATGGGCATAATGGTAAACTCTTATACATGAATAGGTGTAGTCCCTAAGTGAGGTGCCTATTCCCTTCCTATATAAAGGTCATTCCATCAGCCATAGAAGGGACTGAAATTTTGATTATTTTTCTCATTTATAAACTCTTCATAAAGATCAAAGAAGACAAGAGAATAAGGCACAATCACTTAGAAGATCTACTCCTCTCTTCTTTAAAGACTATCTTCTTACTTCATCAAGAACAAGACTAAGAACAATCATGGAATCACAAGGTACACGCTTCCGTCTTCGTCTTCTTCTTCTTCTTCTTCTCTTCTTAATCAAGTTATGAGTCGGTTCATGGTTAATGGATCATTCATGTTCCAACAAATTTTACTCCAATAAAAAAAAATGGATGCACACCTTGTCTATTTCCCTTTAACTGTTCTCCATCAACGCACCTCTCATTTGTCATCCTCCACAACGTTCCTTATTCTAAGCTACTAAACATTATAATGGCCAGATTTTTCATCGAAATTTCTATCCGTTAGTCCTCTCCCCTTTGTGAGTTTTAGTTGTGATATTCCGATGGCCACTGCAATAGCAAAATTTATGCACCGGTCATATTGTTGCCTAAATTTCAGCAACCCTCAATCTCCATCATCCATCAGATTCTTTCATTCTTTTCATACTTGCAATTTTTAAATTAAGACTTCTAAACTTAGAAAATATGAATTCATATATGAAAAACGTAAAAAGAAAAAAAAAACACTAATTTATATTTTATTATTTGTAATTACTTTTAGGGCCTAAGGTTCAATTCTCAGGGCCCCTAAAATGTTAGGACCGGCCTTGCTCTTACTCCATACTCTTTCATAACCCAAATCTCTATATTTCTATCACGGGGATGAACTACTACAGAAAGGCATTCTCCTATCACTGCAAATGGATCAGGATGCATCCTTATCCCGGCCCAGTCAGGAGCTGGTATCTCTCTAAATTGTTCATCAGCAAGGTCAAAAGAGATCATCTTCCTGTCATTACTGCCTCCATTGTTAAAAGGCAACACCAGCTACTTCTGCAAGTTAGGATTTTTCTTTTTAGTTCAGTCTAAAGACTGGTATAATTTTCCTTGCCTTCTCATTTATTTACCAAACTATATATATACATTTACAAGAGTTTTACATGGAACGTGATACTACTTTCCTTAATCACTCCACGAATTTCGGTCCTATCTATAGTAATAGTATATCTACCAACTATACAATGATAATGAGAATTACACAAGATATATACACCGAATATTATCAAGGAATAATATTCGCTAACACTCCCCCACAGTCGAAACGGGAGGTAGACGAACATTGAGACTGTCCCGAAAGTCTTCGAATAATACTAGTGGAAGCCCTTTCATAAAGATGTCTGCTAGTTGATGACGAGAAGGAACATAACGTACCCGAACTTCACCTCTAGCTACTTTTTCCCGTACAAAATGGATGTCCATCTCAATATGCTTTATCCGTTGGTGCTGAACCGGATTGCCTGACAAGTAAATGGCACTAATGTTGTCACAAAATACCAAAGTAGCCCGAGTAATAGGACAATGCAGTTCAAGCAACAAGTTTCGAAGCCAACATGACTCAGAAACAACATTCGCCACACCTCTATATTCCGCTTCGGCACTTGACCGAGAGATGGTAGGTTGACGCTTAGCAGACCATGAGATTAGATTATCACCCAAAAAAACACAGTATCCAGATGTGGACCGCCTGGTATCCGGACACCCTCCCCAATCAGCATTCGTAAATGAAACAAGGGAGGTAACAGATGACAGAAAAATGCACAATCCATGATGAACCGTGCCTTGAATGTACCTGATGATCCTCTTCATTGCTTGCATATGCACTTCCCTCGGGTCGTGCATGAAAATACATACTTGTTGTACGGCATAGGTGATGTCCGGACGAGTAAAGGTAAGATATTGCAAGGCCCCCGCTAGGCTGCGGTAATGAGAGGGATCCAGGTATGAATTACTAGTATGAGCACTCATCTTTGCCTTGGTGTCAACCGGAGTAGCTGAGGGCTTACAGTTCACCATGCCAGCACGGTCAATGATCTGCAAGGCGTATTTTTGTTGGGATAAAAATAGGCCACCCTTGTGTTGTTGCACAGCTATGCCAAGAAAATAACTCAGTGATCCGAGATCCTTCATTGCAAATTCCGTGCCAAGGGAGGAGATTATTGACTTACATAAATCTACCAAGGATGCTGTCAAGACAATATCGTCGACATATACTAGTAAATATGCCATAGCTCCATTAGCCCGATATATAAACAATGAGTTGTCCGAACGACTTTGAGAAAATCCCAAGGATGAAACAAACTCCGAGAACCATGTGGACCACGCCCGAGGGGCTTGTTTTAGCCCATATAGAGATTTCTTAAGTAAACAAACATGACTCGGAAACTCTTTGCTACGAAACCCCACCGGTTGATGCATGTAAACAGTCTCATTAAGCTCACCGTGTAAGAAAGCATTTTTTACATCAAGTTGATGGAGAGGCCATTTTCTTGAAACTGCGATGCTAAGAACAGTCCGAATAGTGGCCGGTTTAACCACCGGGCTAAATGTCTCCCCGCAATCAATTCCAACCCGTTGTGTTTTCCCATCACACACAAGTCGGGCTTTGTGACGATCAAACGAACCATCCGCCCTGTCCTTATGAGTAAATAGCCACATACAACGAATAACATTAGCTTTAGGTGGACGGGGCACCAACACCCACGTCCTATTTTCAATTAGAGCATTATATTCATCATGCATTGCCATTTTCCAATTAGGGTCATTAAGAGCAAGAATAGGTGTTTTCGGGAGGGGAGATTTAGACAGAGCAACATGCAAATTAAAAGGAACCTTGGTTTTTAAAATACCCCCTGACTCCGAGTCACAGGCCCTTGTCGAACAGTGGGTGGACTACAAGGTGGAGCCGTGGGTTGGGTCTCTTGGGCAAACAGGCTCGGCAAGAGAGAAGTCTCGGGCGATCACGGGAGAATGATGTGCCACAGTGAAGATGGCAAGTGAAATGGACTTAGTTTGTTGGAATGGGCGAGGTGTGTCCACAGAGTGAGGTTGGGCGGGGAGGTGTTTGGGCAGGTGGTGTAAGATGGTTCAAAATGTAAGGGGACAAACCCTCATCCAAAAAATTATATGAAGAGCATGAAATTTTGTGGACGTAGCTAAACGGAAATCTAGTTTCATCAAAAATGACATGCCTACAAATAATTATTTTGTGAGATTGAAGATCATAACACTTGTACCCTCGATGGTTCAGAGGGTAGCCCAAGAAAACAGAAGGAGAAGAACGAGCTTGGAGTTTGTTAATAGTCGGAGATGGAATCAACGGGTAGCACAAACAACCGAACACGCGGAGATGGGAAAAAATGGGACGTTTACAATAAAGAACTTGGAGCGGGGAAATAAACCCAAGTGACGAGTTTGGAAGGATATTTAGTATATACGTGGCCATTTGAACAGCATGATGCCAAAAATGGAAGAGTAGCATGGATCAATAACGTATGGATCATATTATTTATTGTTCGGATTTTCCTTTCGGCTTTTCCATTTTGGGAGGAAGTGTATGGGCAAGAGAGGCGAAAATCAAGACCATTGTGTTTACAAAATTCCCAAAATTGTTTATTATCAAATTCGCGACCATTATCACATTGAAAAGTTTTAATGTCACGCTCAAATTGAGTTTTGATAAAAATACAAAATGCCAAAAATGTGGAGTACACATCAGATTTGCGGGCCAAAGGGAAAACCCACAAAAAACGAGAAAAATCATCCAAAAATAATAAATAATAACGATGGCCCGAAGAACTTAATACCGGGGATGTCCATAAATCACTATGAATTAAATCAAACGGAAACAAAGAACGAGAATAAGATTTTTCAAACGGAAGTTTTACATGTTTACCTAGCGAACAAACTTGACAAACATGAGAAACTTTTTCCCTATGACAATCTATGAATTTATTCTTTTTAAGAGATTCCATAATAGGAGTGCCTGGGTGACCCAAACGCTCATGCCACAGAACCGACGACAACGTAGAGAAAGCAAACTGAAGGTTGGTTGATTTTTGGTTGGTAACTGGATAAAGATCACCTCGACTATCACATCTCATGAGATGAGTCCCCGTCTGGAAATCCTTCACAGAAAAACCAAAAGGGTCAAACTCAACAGAAACAGAATTATCAGTGGTGAACTTTCGAACAGACACTAAATTTTTTATAATGTTTGGAGCATGAAGGACATTTTTAAGAGTGAGATTGGGATGAGACGGGGTTAATTTGGAATGCCCATAACCTTTAATCGGAATTGAATGACCATTACCTACGGTGATGCCATGATTTGTGCTCAAATTAAAATAGGGCGCGAGTGTACCTGAGGATGACGTCATGTGAGAAGTGGCGGCTGAGTCCATGAGCCACTGTTGTGTCGGAGGGTTCATGCCCAATGTATGCATAGCCGCTTCTACATCGGTCGGAGTATGGGAACCAGTAGCAACATAAGCCTGAGGGCGGGTGCCTAGCACCCCATGTTGCTGTTGTTGCTGCCTGCCTTGATGTGATGGAGCCCTAGCCCATGGCGCTGCTGCTGTAGGATAAGGACATGGAGGCACTGCCCAAGGCCAATTCCAAGCTCCCCCATAAGGAATCTGCTGTCCCCCACCATACTGCCCATTCGGAGACCCATCCACCTGTACTTGACCGCCCCCACGACCAGTTGAACTATTTCCAGTCCTACTGCCGGCAGTACCACCACCCTTGCCATTATTTTTGCCTTTCTTCCCATTATTACGGTTCTTCTGACCCCTAGTGTTCGCAAATGTTGGCGACATTGGACTCACTACTAGACCAGATTTAGTCGAATCACGGGCAAGCATGGCTGTTCCGGACGACATCAAAGCCTTCTTTTGTAGCCCCGTTTCTTCCAAGATCAACATAGACCCGGCTTGATGAAATTTTGGCAATGGATTACTCTGCCAGAGGAGTGTAGACACTCCATTGTAGCCCCGTTTCTTCCCATTATTACGGTTCTTCTGACCACTAGTGTTCGCAAATGTTGGCGACATTGGACTCACTACTGGACCAGATTTAGTCGAATCACGGGCAAGCATGGCTGTTCCAGTCGACAGAGTCTATTTACTAATAAATGTGTTTAGCTTATTATCCCTACTTACTAGGTGGTGGTTATTTGGTTCCTAATTTCCAGTTGAATCTTGTTAGTGTTGCTGATTATTAGGAGAGTTTTGTTATCAGTTTGTTTCATGTATACCTATTTAAGGCTTTCTTCGTGCAATTCAATTAATAAGTCATTGAGTGTCTCAAATATTATCTCTCCTCTGCAGAATTTTTTTTGTTCTTCCTTTCTCTAAGGTTCAGCATTGAGCTTTCTGATTCAACATTTGGTATCAGAGCCACACTACAACAAATATGCATTTTTCCGGCACTTTTAAACTGGCACTTTACTTTGTGCCGCATATTTTCGGCATTTCAACGAAAGTGCCGCTAAATTTCCGGCATTTCAACGAAAGTGCCGCTAAATTTCCGGCATTTTTTTGAAAATGCCACAAATTCCCGGCACTTTATTAAAAGTGCCACTAATTTCCGGCATTTCAATGAAAGTGCCGCAAAATTTTCGACGCTTTTTGAAAAATGCCGCGAATTACCGGCACTTTATTAAAAGTGCCGGGAAATTTCCGACACTTAAGGAAAAGTGCCGGGAATTCCCGACAGTTTGATATAAGTGCCGCTAAATTTTCGGCAATTACTGAAAAGTGTGGCTAAATTTTGGCATTTATTGAAAAGTGCCGCTAATATCTGACACTTTTCCGTAATTGCCGAATATTTTCCTGCCTTTTTTGAAAAGTGTCGCCTAATTTTTTATACTTTTGTGAAATTGCCTCAAAATAACCAGCATTTTTTTGTAATTATCCTAATTTTTTTCATCATTTTTTCCTTTTTTATAATATTATGGGCATCCAATAACTAATGTTATGTACTATATATTTCAAAATGTAAAGTTGATATATAATATTTTAGATTGAAGGGAGTAATATTTTTCTTAATTCTTGTGAATATTTAATTTTGAAAACATTTGTGGGAGGTTGTATGTGGAAGCGAGGTGAAGCAACCAGAGGAGGATGCAAATGGTGGAGTACGAAAGTGGAAAATTAAAGCAGGCAAGGCGATGTTTGCTTTAAAGACGATGATTGAAGATGAGGTGCTGTGAATGTGTGCCCAAATTTTCTGGATTCACGCGAGTTTGAAGACATCCGGTTTAATTTGAAAAACGGAGTCGCCACGCCATTTTGATTTCCTCAAAACTTTGAAAAAAAGGATTTATGGGTTCGGAGGTTAAGTTACCCCTTGGGAAGAACGGATCGTCGTTCACCCAAGGTGCCTTGCCGTAGCAAGTCTCCCTAGATTCCGTTTATCGTGCTTGCTTGCGTGCTTTCTTGTGTGCATGTGTTTGAATAAAAGGGGAGGGAATGTCCCAAGTTATCTTCCGGACTTACAAACCATTTATTGGTTGTCGCTCGGGATTTCTTGGATTTTATGTATTCGGGATTTTGATCCCGTCCTCACTTTGGACTTGTGATCATCGCATTTTGACCTCGGGACTTGCGTGATCGAGAGAAGGACTCTCTTTTATAGTCCAAAAATGAGGTTCTTTAGGAAGGAATGTCCTTAGCCCATCAATCCTACACCTTAAGACGATTGAGCTTATATATGTGCTTTATGCTCGTCTTAAGTGATAATCGGAGATATAGGTTCAAAGTTTTATCCCTTTCTAAAGAAATTATAGAACCTTTAATGGAAGAAATGATGTAAAGATAGGATCTTTACATCGGTCCGTTCCAAGGTTGCTAATGGGGACATGGGGGAATATATGTAAAAATGACATTTTTAGTGAAAAGATGACATTTTTGGGTTGCAAAGGATGCATTTGATTTGCAAAGGATGCATTTTTGATGTAAAGATTGCATTTTTATGAGCAAAGGATGCATAAAGATGATATTTTTATTGTAAAAAGGGGGTTTTTAGGTGCAAAGGATGCACCTTTGATTCAAAGATTACATTTTTAATAGCAAGTGATGCCTATTTCATGCAAAGGGGGATAGGGGGGTATGATAAAGATATGATCTTTAATGATAACTACCAAGTCCCAAGCAAGATAATGACAATATATGAATGCAATGAGCAATTTAAATCACATAGAGCAAGTAAAATGCAAGGTTAAGGGAGTGAGAGGTTACCAATGGTGGTGGCCTCTTCTCCTTTGGGTTGAGTTAGGTGGAAGGACCAACTTTGGGATCTTCAAGGAGGAGGGAGGTGGTTTCTTGGCTTTCTTCTTCAACCTCTTGGATTTCCAGCAGTGTTTTGGGTGTATTGTGAAGCTGAGTATGGAGTATGGTGTGTGTTTTTCGTCTTGCTAAAATGGGAAGAGGAGGGCTCTATTTATAGGCAGTCTGGATAAGGCTAATGAAGCCGTACGGCTAGGAGTCTCCTCCTAATGCAGCCGTACGGCATTATCCACAATGACTCAGCATGTTTCTAGAATCATGCAAGGTGGCAATTCTAGAAGCTTTTTGTAATTAAGAAAAACGTGTTTCTTAATTACTAAGCCTTCCCTTCAGCCCTTAAGAGGTTTGGAACAGTTCCGGAATTGTTCCGGAACTCTAGGAAAGGGGAATTACTGGGAAATTTACCGAAATTGCCGGGGAAATTAACCAGAAGGCATGAGCCAGATTTGGGTACTTACAGAAGCCCCTCGGCAACGTCACTTGCAGGGCGAGTGGGGTTGTCGATAGAAAAGGATCCGATCTGGCGAATGCCGAGACGGATTAGGTGACCAAGGTGGTCGAGTGGCTGAACCTCTGGAAGGCTACCTACGTATCCCGAGTGGTAATCAAGCCAGGCCGTAGTTCTGAAAAGATCCGCTGAGGAATAGAGAAGAGAAAACTGGTCTCTTGATGGGGAAATAGCAGAGAAAATGACCTAGGAGGTCAAGCAATTGATCCTACTGGGGATATGCTAGAAGTGACCAATGGGGTCAGATGTCAAGACCTTTATGAGGGGCTATTTCATCACTGAGGAGTGACGAAGGAATAGGGTGACCAAAGTGGTCGGATGGCTGGACCTTTTATGAAAGGCTACCTACGTATCCCGGAGGAATCAAGCCTTGATTGTAGTTCAAGCATCACTAGATAGTTAGGAACGATGTCTAGGATCCTTGAGGTTTTGACAATTAATGGAGGTTGTCACCAATTAATGGAGGTTGTCACCTGATTGACAATTAATGGAGGTTGTCACCTGATTGACAATTAATGGAGGTTGTCATCTGAGAAAACTAGAGCTTACGTCACTATCGAGGAGATAGAGGTAGCTAAAGTTTGGAGAACTTGAGCATACTTCACTATCGAGGAGATAGAGGTAGCTAAAGTTTGGAGAACTTGAGCATACTTCACTATCGAGGAGATAGAGGTAGCTAAAGTTTGGAGAACTTGAGCATACTTCACTATCGAGGAGATAGAGGTAGCTAAAGTTTGGAGAACTTGAGCATACTTCACTATCGAGGAGATAGAGGTAGCTAAAGTTTGGAGAACTTGAGCATACTTCACTATCGAGGAGATAGAGGTAGCTAAAGTTTGGAGAACTTGAGCATACTTCACTATCTGTGATAGAGGTAGCTAAAGTTTGGAGAACTTGAGCATACTTCACTATCTGTGATAGAGGTAGCTAAAGTTTGGAGAACTTGAGCATACTTCACTATCTGTGATAGAGGTGGCTAAAGTTTAGAGTTCTGACAATTCAGAGGTTGTCACCTAGTGTTATCCCGTTATAACGGGAGTAACGGAGGCGACTGGGGAAGAAAGCTTATTTTCTTAGAAGATAAAGGATATCTTTTAGGAAACGAAGTTTTCTTAGTTAAAAGATAACGGGAATTACATGCCCAAGTGGAAAGTCCAAGGGAAAAAAGGTAAATTTCTGTTCAGAGCGAAAGAGGCCGCCCGGCATGAGAGGGAGGCAAAAGAGGCCGTACGGCCAGAAGCCTGATTTTTCCAGATTATTTAAAACAGATTTGAACGGGCATTGGGCATTATTGCCGCCCAAGACTGCCGAGAAAGAGAGAGAGGAGGGAGAGAAGTTTCTTCAAAATCCTTCAATCCTTTTGCCTCTATTGATTTAGGATGGATCTGGAGGGGAATCCAATGCCAAGGCAAGCTAGAAGGAACATCTCCGCGACCGCGAGAAGGAGGAGGAAGGAGCTCGTCCGCACGGAAAGGAAGTATGACTTCCTTACGCCTCCATCGGAGCTCTATCCGGGTAGAAGGGAGCACAAATCGACAAACCCTCAATCGGTTGGGGTAAGCATTCTTAGTTTGCTCAATTCCGTCGATTTTGATTGAATTTTGATTGATTTAGGGCTTGACCCAAGCTTTAGGAATTTTCTCGAATTTTCCTAGAATTTTTGGATGATTTTGAAATCTTAATGATTAACCTATGAGGCTAAGAAGATGAAAGAATATGCATGTGCAATTTTTTTGACAAAATAATGAGAATGACCCACTTTTTTTTTTCGGAAATAAAAAGTAAGAAGAATAATTGTGACGGAGGTGACGGAGTTCTTGCATGTGCTAGAACTAGGTCAATTTTGGATCATGGATGAGAAAGCTGGATTTTGGATGATGAAAAGGATTCATGCATGCCATTTTTGAGAAAAAATTAATGCTTATGTGCAAATAATTTTGAAAATTGTGATTTTGTGCTTAGGAAAGCAATGTGCTTAACATGATGTGAAAGACACGTTTTCGATGCAAAGGATGCTAGAAAAATTTTCATGAATGCTTTTCTTTTGAAAATATGTGCACTTTTGAATATATGCATGCTTTTTTGAAAAAGACTGACACGTTTCTTTTGCTGTGCTTGTCTACAGGAGAACAAGTCTAGGGGGCCTTCTGAGATTGCAGTAAAGTTGTGGGAGAGGATGCCCGATTTTGAGAAGAATGGGGCGAACCCTAAGCAGCTGGTGAGGGCTACCGGCTTAGATACGTTTATTGAGGCCATTGGCAGAGGTGTTCACATCACCTCGAAGAGCAAGGGCTTGGTCCAGGCCCTATCTGAGTTCTGGTGGGACACCACCCACAGCTTTCATCTTAGCTGGGGGGGAGTTGACGGTGACTCCGGCCGATTTCACTGCTATCACGGGCTTACAGTTCACCGGGAGGCCTGTGACTTGGAGGGACCATATCACGGCTGAGGAATTTAGAGCTTTGGTTGGGTTTGAGCTGATTCCCAAGGGGCTTGGAATGGAAATGAGGAACGCCGAGGTGGCAGTCCAGAACTGCATGCGGGACTTTGCTGCTAGTGAGGTGACTGCCCACCAGCTTGCTAGAGCCTTTGTGTGGTTGATGCTGTCAGTCACCATCTTTGCCAGATGCAGGACTACGGCTATGACTTGCCTCCTCGACTCTCTGGAGGATGTTGATGGGATTAGGACGGTCTCTTGGGGCGAGGCCGGATTGGCGGAGCTATACTTCTCCCTGGATCTGTACAGCCGTAACAAGGCTGCCTCCATGGATTGTTTCTCCTTTGCCCTTGAGGTAGTCTCACTTTCCTTTCTCTTTTACTTTCTGTCTTTGAGACTTTTATGAGAGAAAAATGACCCTTTTGATGTTTTGAACATGCAGGTCTGGTTTTGTGAGGTGATCAGGTTCTTTCCGTGGAACCAACAGAGCGATGTCACCATCTTTCCCGCTATGATCCGTTGGAGGGGAGATGCGAGGGATAAGTTCACCGGGAAGACCCGGATCACCTTTGATTACAAGATGGTGAGGCCAGTTATCAACAAGGATGGGCACGACGGAGTGGACTTCTACCCGTGGGGCAGGTATCCAGAGATTCTGCTAGGAGAGACCGTGGAGGCGATGAGGCAGAGGCGGTGGTTGACTGGGCTGACATGCGATGTCATCTATCTGGGGGATCGATTTTCTAGGCAGCATGGCCATGTCCCTCCATTGGACGCCATTACTCCCCAGGATCCTCCAGCACGGATCTTTGCGGCCTAGAGATTGGTCGGAGAGATGAGATAGAGAGATATCGAGCGGGCGTGGCCGCGAGGAGTATTTTGATATGGATACCCCATATGCTTTGTGTTTGTGGAGCGGCGGCGAGGACGCCACGAAGCTAGTGAAGGCGGCGGTCACTCAGGGATATGGGGAGGCCGAGCCTTCTGACCCGCCGAGCCCTCCTGCCCATCTTTCATATGTGGTCCACGGAGTACCCAGGAGGTTGAGGATACATGTCCCCGACGCTAGGGAGCCCCAGCATACCTTGCCGCCGGACAGCACTGTAAGTACACTTTTAAGGTCTTTTTCCTTTTTCAGATTTCTTTGCTTTTGCAATTTCAAGATTTTCCTGAGATTTTCTTCTCTTTTTTCTCAGGTTCCAGCTCGCACTTACGACAGGTTGGTCAGGCAGAATAGGGGCTGGAAGGACATGTGTCGGTCCCTTCGAGGAAGGCGGCACACTTCAAAGGCGGCAGCGGACGTGCAGGAGCCCGGGCGCAAGAGAAGGCATGTCGGGGGCACAGTATCCACCTCATCGGCTTCGGAGTACTCTTCCAGTGCCATGCCTCGGAGACGAGGACCCAATGCTGACATCTTGGAGCAGCTGGCTGAGTACGAGCACGATAATGTCCACCTTTCAGATGTGAGCGACGCGGAGGATTTGATGAGAGAGGCAACTGTTTATGAGCTGAGTAGCGATGAAGAGGAAGGATCGGAGGCCTAGGAGGTCTCTAGAATTGTCTTAGGAAGAAAAACAAACAATGAATCAAGTTTTATGCACATTTTGTTTACTTTTTGCTTTATTTGGGCGCCGATGGGGCGAAAACAATGTAATACTATTTTATTTACTTTTTAAATTTATGCTTTATTAATTTGCATATTACTTGAGCCTCGGGGCAGTTTTTTGCTTGGAATTGGGGCTGAAACTGGGCCAAAATGATATATAATGATGTATAAATGCTTGGATGGTCTTTGAACATGTTTTTGTACAGGTTTTGGTTGGAAAAGTGGGGTGAAAACTCACTTTGGGCAGCAACTTGGTTGCTGCAGATTTGCCACTTACATCAGGTAAATGAAGCCGTGCGGCATGGTCTCTGGAGCAAATGAGGCCGTGCGGCTCACAGTTACGTGCAGGCTGGTTATTTTCAGAATAAAACCAAGGCTTGGCCATTTCATTTCATTTTCAACTTAGACTTGTCCCAACTGTTCCCAGAGAACATATTGGACCTAAAGACACCATCTTTGATCATTTTGCAATGGAGAAGCCCGTTAGATTGCAAAGGGGGAAAAGAGACCGCTTTCTGTCCTATCTTCAGTCTTGAGTGAGATATAACTTCCAATCTCACAAGGGGTTGCTTGATTCTTCCTTCAAGATCAAGTCTTTATGGCATGTGAGGGATCTCCCGCCCGATTGGGACCTTTTGAGAGCGGCGGCAAAGTTTTGGGACGTCCGGAGACACGTTTACTGCTTTTCTTACAATGAGATTGTCCCAACGCATGAAGACTTCTGAGCCTTGATTGGGGTCCAGAAATTGAGGCTATATCAATTCCTCTGATCGAAGATGTTCCTGTGGCGGCAAAGCTTGCATCTTTTACGCAGATTTCTCTGCAGGAGAGGGCGAGGAGATGATGATAGCCCGGACGGGATTGACCTTTCGACATCCGGGCGAGGTTTGGGTCTTCGGCTATGGTTGCGACCATGGTGGCTATGGATGCCTTTATCCTCTGCATATTCTCTTCTCTGTTCACCGCTGAGTCCGTGGGGATCTGTCATGGTGGTCTCTTAGACATGGTCAGAGATTGCAGGGCTGGGAAGGACATTGTCCCACTTGGTTTTGGGGAGACTTTGCATGGCATTGATAGGATGGCTAGGGGAGACCATTTCATGAGGTGCAGGAGTCCGGTTGTGCTGACTTTATGGCTGCGAGGAGAGGCTTGGGGCTTTGCCGACTCAGGTGCCCTTGGGTGATTTCTCGGAGAGGTGCACCTCGGCCAGGGGACCCGGGGGTAGTAGGGAGGCGATGATGGCTAGGTTATCCACTTCGGACATCCGGCTGGTGGGTACCTCAGGAGGTTGCGGACCCGGAGGATATTTCGGGAGTCCTATATAGTGAGGGTTCCGGGGTTCGCTTGGTCATCCTTCTACATACCACGCTTGGTATCCGGGCGGTTCGAGGCCTTACGGGAGCCGTTGGGCGGTTGGGAGGACGTCCGTACCATGGAGGTGGTGCCATTAGATATGAGAGATCCGGCCGGCTTTTCATTCTTCTTGAGGGCTTGGACTTACTGCTTTCCCGCCCGGGGCTATCTTTAGGAGCGGGGAAGAGTACCATCTTGACCACTTTGTCTACTTGGATTGAGTACGAGAGGGAGATGGGAGCGACTCGGGTCATATTGGGAGAGAGACGTCGGGCTTTATTGGGAGGCGGCTGCGACTCGAGTAGGACTACGAGGAGGCGAGGCTAAGGCGAGTCGCCATAACCGGTCGGGTGACCCGATCGGAGATATGGAGGCTCGATACAAGAGATTGTCCGAGGTCGCTCCTTTGGCGAGGCTCAGAGGGAGGAAGTGCGGACTCATGCTCGGGTAGAGAAGGCACTTATTGACACGGGTTTGATGGAGGCTCCAGTGAGGATACCGGAGATCGGAATGAGGGAGACTGACTTCTTGGAGAAGAAGAGAAAGAAAACTCGACGGGGTCGAGGTAAAGGGAAGAAGACCAAAGAAGACTCGGTGAATGACGGCCAGACGGATCTTTTCTTAGGATTCCCTTATTGTCATTTTCCAAACACAATAGTTTATTAGGCATTTTATTGTATTTTAGATCTTTGTAGCAGGTTAGCAGAGACAAGAGTAGACCGTGCTTGAACTCATCAAGAAGTTTTTAACTTGTAATGAACAAGAAATATTATCTTAGAAATTAATCAAGACACATTTTATGAAAACTTCAAATGTCTTATTGAGTAGGACCCGTTTTATGGAAACTGGAATGCCCTTTATTTATTTATTGTTTAGGACGCATCTCATGGAAACTTAATCTCCCTTTTTATTATTTAGACCGAACCATAAATGGCTGCCTACGTTCCCCTTTTACAAGAAAGACTAAGGGGCTCAGGTCTTCGTAGTTCATTCTGGTGAACTCTTTTTTCTATTTTTTTTATGTGCAGCCCTGTTTTTTGCCTAGACCGCCCTTTTTGGGTTTTCAGCCTAGCTGGGCATTACTCTTTTTGCACTAAGATTTTTTTTCTTTTCTTTTTTTTATGTGCAACCCTGTTTTTTGCCTAGACCGCCCTTTTTGAATTTTCAGCCTAGCTGGGTATTACTCTTTTTGCACTAATATTTTTTTTCTTTTTTTTTATTTTCTTTTTTTTTTTATTTCTTAGACATAGTACCTTCGGAGCTTATCACCGTTGACTGGGTGGACAAAGGGATTGCCATCCAGGTCTGCAAGTTTCATGGCTCCTCCCGATAGTATCTTCTGCACCACATACGGGCCGATTCAAACGGGTTCCCATTTTCCCAGGGGGTTGTCTGCGGTAGGGGCTTTACTTTCAGCACTAAGTCACCCTCTTTGATGTCCCTGGCCTTGACCTTTTTGTCAAATGCTCTGGCCATTCGCCTCTGATAGGCTCGGGTATGATCCATGGCTTTAAGCCTTCTTTTGTCGAGCAGGGCCAACTCATCATGCCGGCTACGCAACCATTCTACTTCGTTGATACTGTTTTCCAGGAGGACCCTCAATGACGGGATTTCCAACTCCACTGGTAACACTGCTTCTATCCCGTAAGTTAGGGCAAAAGGGGTTTCTCCTGTGGCTGTTCTGACAGACGTTCTATAGCCCCAGAGTGCCAGGTGCAGCTTTTCGGGCCAATCACGACCACGGGTGGCCATTTTTCGGATGATCCGTTCGAGCATTTCATTAGCAGCTTCCACGGCTCCATTAGTCTGAGGTCTGTACGGGGACGACTTGTGGCGAGTGTAAGTACCCCAATCTGGATCACACCCTTTCAAACACACGGGAAACACCGCAGACTCATCAACGCAGTCTCGACGACCCCTCTCACTCAAAACCCTCTCTAAACCCCCAACCAAACCAAGGGAGGAGCCTTCCTGGGATAAAAAGGGACAAAAGGACCTTTCGGGAATTTTCAGGAAATTGGGAAAGCAAAATTGGTCTGTACGGACCTCTTTGTTGTCATAATTACTGAATCTCCTTAAAGTCCACAATATTCCCTCAAATCCCGGAAGAAAATGATTACCCCCCTGCAGAGTTGGTCCGTACGGACCTCTTTGCATGTCAAGATGGTCCGTACGGACCTTATTGCACAGGGGACACCATAATTGCAAATATTCCTCCATCATCACAGATTTCCTCAAATCGAGGAAAACCAAAATACTGGATTACCAGGGAGGTCCGTACGGACCTCTTTGCACCTAATCTGGCACTATAAATAGAGGGCTCCCCCTCCTCATTTTCACACACCTCCCACTTCTCTCTTCCTCCCTAGGCCTTCGGCTTCCCCTCTAAGTCCTCTCGAGGCATTCCCGGCCCCTTTCGGATCCTTCCGAGGCCTTAGAGCCCCCTCGTGGTGCTCAGAAGCCTCCCACAGAGCGCTCCGCGACGGCTCCCGCGCTGCCAGAGGCACTCTCGAGGTACTCTGAGGCCCCTCGTGGTACTCAGAGGCCTTGCACAGTCTTTCCACGGTGTCCGGCTCTTTCCGAGTCAAGCCGGCGATCCCAAACCACGCCGAAACTACGCAGAGTGACTCACGCCACCACAACGCACGCCGAACCTCTGCCCCGAGTGATCCCGACGATCCCCACGCACGCCGAACCTCGCCCGAACGCAGCCTGCCACCTCAACTCACGCCGAAACTGCGTCCGCGGACAACCGGCATCTCCGAAGCAATCCCGATCCATGCAGGAACAGCTACTCCGACCTCAAACACTATTCCCCGGCGGAAGACGGCAGACACGAACCAACATTGGTAAGGCTTCCTTCCATTACTATTTCAATACATTTCCATACATAGCATACAATGTAGACATCCGATCTGACATGCATTTTTAAAAGCACACACACACACACACTGACATTTAAAGGATATTAGGGGTATCAGAAAGACTCGTTTTACGAGGCGACTCGGAGTGAGCTCTAATATTCTAATATTCTCTTCCGAGGAGTCATCGACCTCCGAACTCAAAATCTCATCACACAAAAACAGGTTTAAAATTATCTTTAAGCGATGCCCTTTTCAATGTTTTGGGCTTAATAAAAACGGCGTGGCGACTCTACAAATGCGAAAACAAACGGCGAGACACCGCTCCAACGCGAAAGATTGCCCGGATGCGGGCCGCGAAGCCTCTCGGATCCGGGCTATTTCGGTTGGCGACTCCATTGGGAATTTTGTTTTAAAATCTTTTAAACAAAACAAAAGATTTTTAAAACGATGATGAGGGTCAAACTTTCATTTTACCCCTTCCTTTAAGCATTGTGTGTGTGTGCACGTGCTTTACGTTTTTATTTTACAAAAAAAAAATAAAAATACAAAAAAATGCATCAATATACATCTGTGCATACATTTAAAATTCTTCAAAAACTTGTTTTTACTCGGAAAAAGAATTTTAGAGAACCGCACCTACGCCTTGGCTCTTGCCTCGGTTACACCGCACTCTACTCAGCTTCTTTGCCTCGGTTACACGCGCACGCTACGCGCCTTCTTGCCTCGGATACAACTGCACACTACAACCCTCGGCCGGAGTGGTCTCGGTTGCGGTCCGTTAGGTCTTCCTAGGCCTCTTGGACGCGCACGGGATCATTCCAAACATCCCATCCTAGCCCAGCGTCAACCACACGCGTTTGAGTCTTGAGTCACACTCTGTCCGGACTCGGTTGGTTTTTACCCGGTCCGGTGTCATACGGCTGGATACATATACCATGCCGGCCATTTTACGAGTCAAGGCTCGGAACTCAAGATCCCTTGCGCAAGCAAAGCGATGAAAGGTCATGCTAAAATCTTGACTGATCTTGATTTCCGAAGCTACACCAGACGATGTTCCGTCCGGATATACATCCATGCTCACATGACACCATGTCATCACGCCTTTGATACGTCGGCCATGACAATATGACCCGGCCAACGCCTAACGTCACGGATCCCTTGCGCAAGCAAGCAAGAGAAGGTCATCTTAGAACTCTTGACCTGATCTTGACTCGGTGGCGGCTCGGTTCACTATTCACATGGCTAACGCATCAAAACGAACATGACAGGCTCGGTCCTTAGGTTCGATTTTTCTTTTAGGCCGGTGGAAACCGCTTGCCCTATAGGACCCTCGCACAGAGTACATCCACCTGGGATGTCGAAATACGGGTGCAAAACGAGGGGCTTATAGCCGCACGAGATGGTCTCCAGCGACCCGGGATCTAGCATAGTTGCGAAAAACAAGAGCAATCTTTTCCAACCTACCTAGGATTACGAGAAAACATGTTTTAAGTAAATTAAAACAACAAAAAAAAATCAAAAAAAAAAAGAAACGGAAACCGCATGCCACGTGAGCTTTCCCCTTTTATCCCGTTAGGCCATTCACGTGTCTAAACCTTGCCCGTCACCCCCTCCCGGCTAACGAGAGAGTGGTCGAGAGTACCGGGAACCCGTCTCCCGGTGTCAAAACAACAAGGTCCTACCTCCTTCCCGGCTCTGTCACCGGGACGGTCCGTCAATTCCCCATGGCCAAGTCGGTGGATAACAACGATGAGAACGGGACCTTACCCCCAAGAAATTTCCCAACATTGGAAGAAGTTTGGCGAGGTCCTCATGGCTATTGAGAAACGTCAAGGTGAGCAACAAGCCTGGATCGAAGGTGCCATGCACCACTTCGGAACATTAGCCACCCTGACTACACAGGGGCTTCCCAGTCATGGCTGCTCCTGACCTCTAACGTCTCTCATTGTCTCCCAGTCAACTGTTACCCTCGTACGAGCCATGCGGTTATGACGTAAGGCCACAAGACCTTCCGGAGGAAAGCTTGCCCATCCGGCCTCACGAGGTCCGGTACCACCGCCGAACAACGAACACATACGGTGGGACGTGCTGCGATTGCGGTGCTTGTGCGGAAATGGAATTCCGGGATGCGATGAACGAGGGCCGTCCTCGACGAAAGAAGAAGCTATCTTCTCAACAAAAGCTGAAAAAGAGGTATGAATACGGTGATCCACAGTCGGAACCCTTGGAGAACCCTCGGGAAAGTTTGACTACTATGTCATCTACTCCGGCCAAATCTCCTGACCTAGTTACGCACAAGGCCACGGCAATGTTTGCTCCATGATCGAGTGGGACGAGCTTCGCACCGCCAGAAGGCCCGAAGGTCGAGATAATCCAACCCCTGTCTTGGGAAGATCTCAAAGCCACTATTGATGCTTCGGTAAAGGCTATGACGGTGAACGAATTGAAATGCGCGATGCGGCCTTACGCTAATCGGGCTCACTCCCGCTACGGAAATAGGAGAGACAAGCAAAACCGTAAGTCCCGAGAGGTGAATGTTCGACACGTTCGGTCAAATCCCAGTGAATCCTCCACGGACGGACAAAAGGCCGGCCATGCGAGCCACGGGCGAAAAGGGGCCACTACGCCAAGAAAGCTGAAACCTTGGACCCAAGGTGAAGATCTGTCTTGACACGGCTCAGCGCACTCGGGCTAACATCTCGCTCTGGTCCTTACTCACTTCATCTTACCCGCACAAGCTCAAGTTGGAAGAAAGCTGGCCCAGACTATGGTTCCCATCACGGTGACACACGATGAAGCGGTTCGAGATGATTGGCAACGTCAATTACGGCAATATCATCACTTTCGCGAGCTCGACCTTCCAAAATTTGGGGCGACCACAATGAGCCTCTCTACATAACAGTTCAGCGGACGACGTCGTCTCCACGGGTGTTGGTAGATGGGGGATCATCCATGAACGTCCTTCCGGCCAAAATGATGGATTTGCTAGGGATCAAAGCAGCGATCTAAAGCCCTCGACTCGAGCAATCAAGGCATACGACTCAACATCCCGCCCGAGTCTTGGGAATAGCCTCCTTGAACTTGTGGTTCGGAAAACAAATGGTCCCAGACGGATTTCCAAGTCATCGACATCCCGATCACATTGGCTGCCATTTTGGGACGCCCTTGGCTACACGGATCAATGGGGTGGCATCCACTCTCCATCGGTGCGTAAAGTTCGTCCAAGGAACAGATCTTACCATCATCTACGGTGATAGCGTAGTCGACGAAAGGGCCAAACAAACGGCGTCCGGTCTTAGAGATCAAACCGACGATGATGGCATGATGCTAACGGGGTTCACCATCGAAAGCCCAAAGGCCCAAGTGTGCCACATAGACACGCCTTTGATTTGGGACAAGATCCCTCCCCAGATGAAAATGATGAAGCACATGAACTACATCCGGGGCTCGGTTTGGGAAAACGCCATCGGGGCACTCAACGGATCATCAATATCAAAGAACGAGAATACCTGCACGGCTGGGATACTCTCCTACTCCCGAACACATTGCGGAGGACAAGCGAGCTGCACGAAAGCGCTCCACGAGATAACAAAAGAGGCTTGCACGCCATCTCCGATCTTCGTCCCTTACGGCTTCGACATGACCAAGTACTTCACAAAGAAGGCCGGCAACTTGGAAGAAGATCCCGAAAATGGAACAGGCGATCGGCGCCAAACAAGGCGGCCTACAACCATGGACAAGCTCCGGCGAGAACTGGCAAGATTCGGAGGCCTCAAGCCAAATCTGTCCGAAGAGCATTCCTCGACACACCGCCCTCTTAGGGATCCATGACCACCACTATTCACAATGAATTTTGGTTCGGGAAAACTCCCTCTTTGGCGGAAGAACTCGAAAAACTCTCTGTCAACACTCACGCCTTCAACAAGCGGGACGAGTGCGTATTCGAGCTAGTAATGCCCAAGACAAAAGCAAAAGACTCCGAGACGATGCTTGGGACGAACCATTGCTCCACGTGCTCTTGAAAGAAGAAATCGAGATGCCGAGATCTAATCGATTTTGTTTCGATAACTCTGTGATAGCAATGATCGGGAACGGTGACATAAAGCCCTTGAAGCCCCATCTCCTATCAAGCTCATTTGCCACTCAATAAGCTGGGCCACCTTCTCAGGACCAGCTGCCCGGCCAAAAAGGACATGATCGAACAACTTGGTCGACCCCTCGAGTCCTAGAGTCTAGTGTCAAAACTCATCCACGAGTCCATTATCTTTGAATTTGAGTCTCTCGAGTCATCGATGGCCTCACGCGAGAAGATTACGAACTCATTGCCAATAATGTATTCCGTATGCTCTTAATGAATGCTTCGATCTTTAGAGTATCCTCTCATTGCATCTTTAACAGCGATAAATTAACTAACACACAAACAGTTAATAACGATTCATCTTGATAAAGAAGCGAGACACATTAAACGAACAAATACATTAAGCACATCTTTAAGCATGTTGTCAAACGAGAGAAAAACCGGGCCCAAGGCTGCCGAGAAGGTTTTAATCACAAGTGAATTTGCAAGATTCTTTGAAGAGCGAAAGAGACGCAAGTCAGACGCCATTTCCGGCACACACCGGATTTTCCAATACCTCAAGAACGGAAACCACCTTCATGAACAAGGAAGACCCACACACGAAGGGTGAAAACCAAGAGCATCATGGCCCTAAAACGCCTCGCCTCTCACTTCGTCATCCTCGGGGACATGCTATACAAGAAACGCTACCATGGGCCACTCCTACTGCATCGGCCAAGAAGAAGCAAACAAGTTCATGAACGAAGTCCACAATGGGGCTTGCGGTCCCCACATGAACGCCCGAGCCACGATGCAAATCATTCTCGGGATGGGCTACTCTTTGGATCTCCATGGAGGCGGTGCATCCACTTTGTCCGAAGGCTGCGACAAGTGCCAACGGTTCTCGGCCTCAATCATCTACCGCCCCACGATCTCTCTTGCATGACTACACCTTGGCCCTTTGCCACTTGGGAATTGACGTCATCGGGAAAATCGCTCCGCCGAGCGGCAACGGTCGCGAGTTCAATCTTAGTAGCCATCGACTACTTCACCAAATGGGTCGAAGCCAAGTCCTACAAGGTACTCACCTCCAAGAAGGTCGCGCATTTCCTCGAGGAAAACATCATCTGCCGATACGGCATCCCAAATGGTCATATCGGACAACGGCTCACACTTCGAAGGGAATTCGACGAGGCTGGCTGGTGAATTCAAGATCACACGCCACAAATCTTCTCCCTACCAGGCCACAAACAAACGGCGCCGTGGAAGCGACAAACAAAACCCTCGAACGGATCATCAGAAAAATGACCACCAGGGACGAGATTGGCCCGAGAAGTTTGCACCTTGCACTTTGGGGCTACCGCACATCAGTCGGAAACGGCCACGGGAGAAACCCCATTTGCCACGACATACGGGATGGAAGCAGTCCTTCCCGTCGAGCTAGAAATTCCCTCACTCAGAGTCTTCTTGGAAAATGACATCAACGAAGTTGAATGGCTCGGCCAGGCACGACGAATTGGCTACGCTAGACGAGCGACGACTAAAGGCCATGGAACACGTCAGGAGCCTATCAAAGCGGGATGGCTAGAGCTTTCGACAAGAAAGTCAAATCCGAGACATCGGGGAAGGTGACCTTGTACTCGAAGAAAAGCCTCCCGCTCGAACCAACCAGCCAGGGAAAATGGGAACCCACATGGATCGGCCCTTTCGTGGTTCAAAAGATCTTCTCCGGAGGCGCCATGAAGGCGACGGACCTAGACGGCAATCCCTTCATGAATCCAGGTCAACGGAAGCAAACTTCGCGAGATACTTCGCCTAAAGAAGAACAATTGTGCATCTCTTGGCACTCCATGTAGTGTCGAACTACGCGGACTGAGCCCTCTAGTCAGGGAACGTAGGCAACCTTAATTGGTCAGGTCTAAAAATACACAAAAAAGTCAAAAGTTTGAATGTCAATCAAGACCTCCATCAAGCTACGCACTTTTCAAGAACACGCCCGGCGGTCACCTTGACCAAGTCAAACGACGGCGGCAACATCGAAAAGGACATCAGGGTCACTTTCGGCATCAAACGATTGACTCATGTATGCTTCCAAGCCGGGGGCTTGTCTTCGCCCTCACGCGCTTCAAAAAAAAAAAAAAAAAAGAGCTCGAAGCAACGAGGGCTCACAAAAAAAAAAAAAAAAAAGAGAGCTCGAGCGAGGCGGCAAGGGCTCTAAAAAAAAAAAAAACAAAAAAAAAACAATAAATAAAAGAAGCTCAAGCAAAGGCTGCAAAAAGAGGTCAAGAGCCGCGCCAACAAGAGGCAAGGAAGGCTGCGAAAAGGACCGTCAAAACGACTTGTCGAGGGGAGCATTCAACCTCTCGGCCAAGCCTGAAAGCCTCAGCAAAGGGATTGCGCGTCATGGCGAGGCCGCTTCAGTCCGTAAATGCAAGCAGAAAAGTCCAAAGATGGACGCCGACAAAGTGCACAAAAGAAACAAAGGCAAAACAAGAGATCTTGCGTCTCGACAAAGCTTTAAAAGTAAATCACAAATCACTAACGGTTACAACATTTCTTGATGAGTTCAAGCACGGTCTACTCTCAAGTTCACAACATGCTAAAAACGGACTTAATACATTTAACAAATAATGTGTTTGCAATGCAATGAATGGATACCTAGGAGGTCATTCCGCGCCATACGCGCTTGTCCCCTCGCCATTCTTTCCTTTCTTCCCTCGTCCCGGTGAGTCTTCTTTCGCTCACGTGAACCAACTCTGCGTCTCTCGGTCCAGAGATCGGGGTCCTCCCCGTAGAGTCAAACAATCCAGTAGCTCTCGGGGCTTCATTCGCAGGTGCTTCGGCTCGGATCTCCTCCTGCCCAGTGCGCAAAGAGGACCTCTCCCCGTCGGTCGGTCAACTCTAGTCTCGTAGTCAAACAAAGTGTCTCCCGTCACATCGAAGGGTCGAGACCGGGCTTCGGCACTCCTAAGGCAATAGCTACTACGGCAGCCGGGTCCCAGAATCGCTACACGCCTTTGCTCTCCAGAGACCACTTGGGACGCCCAGCCACGGCTTGCTCATACCGGGCCGGAGTGCGAGTCGTCAATCGACACTCTCCCAGACGTCTAAGGAGTACCGCGGGAGGGAAGCGGAATACTTCCATACCTCGAGAAAATCTGAAGGCACCTGAAGGCGCCATACAAAGAGGAACTACCTCCCGCTTGATAGCAAGGTCATCCCGGCCCAACAAGGCTCTGCTTCAAATCCCAGCTCGGGGAAACAAGCGACGGAATATAGAAGGAGGACGAAGACAAACTGGAACTCGACAACGTAGGACCCTTCTGCAAGATCCTCCTAGTCTCGATCCTCCGGTGCGGAACCCACCAAGCGGATCGATGCGTACCAAGGCTGTGCCATCCATCTCTCCCGGGCGGGCGATCCATATCCAACACAAGAGGTCGGCGAGCAAATGACCACGGGCTAAACGACGTCGGAGCCTCGGGCGTATGGCTGAAGTCTCTCTCGCCGGCCGCAAGGTGAGCAAAGCGGGGCTTCCCCCTCTCATGAACCGATCCCCGGTCGCCAGACGGTCGATACCATGAAGAGTCTCCCCCGGCACCAACGGGACAATATCCTCTCCCGGCTCTGCGGTGCCCTACCGCATCTAGCAAGCGCCATCGCAAATGCCAAGAGGCGACCGAAAAGCGTCGCCATCACGCGCATGCGTCCCAAGAGACGTCACTCTCATCATCGACCATGAACCGCTCAGGCTCGGAAATGTCGATATGACCCGAATCAAATCATGCCTGCACTTCTTCCAACGAAGTACGAAGAAAGCAAGCTTCACGCGCAGCTCGAAAGGAAGCGAGATGGCCTCCGCCTCCGGTCCCCAATCAAAGCTTAGAAAATCCTCAAAAGTGGGCACCATTTCATTATAGGAGAAACAATACCAACCTCCTAACATAATAATCCAAACAATTTCTAGGACAAATCCCAAGCTCAGGAAGTGTGCTTGCCTCTCTGCAGCCTCGGCAAAATTCTAACGTCACGAAGAATCCATGGCATTTCTAGAGAAAATGGGAATCGAAAATGTTTACATTTAAGGAAGAACCCCGAGACAGTGGAAAGCATTTATCTCCTTATCAAATGTTTTATTACGGTACCAAATGCTAAGTTTGCTAAACAAAAAAGAGAAGATATGAAAAGAGGGAAAGCAAATGGAATACTAATCGGACTCTTCGGCATCATCATCCTCGCCAGGGTCCTCCGGAGAAGTCGGGCATCCCGGAACTCGCCGCGTCACGTCCTCGTCGTCGAATGCAGAGCACCAGGAAATGAGGCTCCCACTGAAAAGTACTCCGGAAGGATCAAATCCGGCGAAAGGATCGAAGAAGAAGGCTCACGAGGAACCCTCACCACAGTGCGCCATGCGGAGGCATGAAGCGATAAAAGAGTGCTCCCTCGAAGGCCTGCGGCTCCGAAGACGTCAGCATCCATGCTTTATGCCGCCCCCTCGAAGGTCCCCTCTGCTGCGGCTCGGCTCGGCTCTAGGCGGAGGAACGTCCACGAGAATGCCTCGAAGGCATAGGCTCGTGCGCCGGCACGCGTCGCGAACCGGCAAGATATCTTCGAAGCCATCTTCTTAGCAACGACCTCGTCGCCACGTAACGGCGAGTCGACATATCATAGGCTCTCCCAGGGACTGCACCTGACAAGCGGCCAAGGAAACGCTCGGCAATACGGTTATACTCAACAACAAAAAGAAAAATACGGAAAAGATGCCAAGATGGAAAAGAGTCGGCACACTCACTTAGATCTATCGGGATCCGCTCTGTATGCGGCGGGGCTTGCTCGGGGAGCAGTACTGAACACCCTCCTCCTCGTCCCGTCCCGGACGTACGTGAAATCCGGCCCCGGCATCGGAACCTCTGGGGAGCTGCGGGCCGGCCTCTCTCTCTCTCGCCCGGTACACTGCGGCGTCCTCGGCTTCCTCCTCCCGAAGGCCCCGGTACTCCTCTCCATCTAAAATGAACTCCTCGGCGCACGCCTTGAGGTACCTCTCGAAATCGAGCACGTCCATATCACCGGGAATCAAGCATCCCAAAGGGAGGGTCCCTCGGAGCCACGGGAAGCACAGGGGCCATCTTTGCGAAGACCCGCTCTCCCGGATACATGACATCACAAGTCGAGCCCCGCGGCATCTTCCGCGCGGCTGTCGCCTCGGGGCCCCCTCGAGGCTCATCCCCCTCATCACAGGAGCCCACGGGAACAAGACGAACCCCTCAGGGCTACCCCTCTCCAGACGCTCTGCACATCCCAGTAGGCGATGGTGAGCTTCCCCCTGCTTGGTCCTCCTCTTCCTCGCCGTACGAGCCCGGCCCGGACATAGCGAGGTGCGCGACACGGCCCGGGATCTCTATCCACGGGAAGCTGGAAAAACCTCATAGAACCACACACAGTGACAAAAAAGAGAGAAGGCTCGGTGCAAAAGAAAACGGAGAAGCGACAAGTTGCTAAATCAAAAAACGGCAATAAACTCATACCTCCAAGCAAAGTCAAAACAGGCAGGCCCAGGTGGCGCGCGCCAGAGCTGCTTAGGTCCCGAGGAGAAGTAGAGGCTCGGCGAGCTGCCTCGCCCCAAGCAATATCCTGAGACCCTATCCCGAGATCAATCAAGCTCTCCCAACGAGCAAAGGAGCCGCGGTCGCGTGGTTCGAGAACAAAGTCTCGGACGGTGCATACCACAAAAAGGAGCGCGCCCAGTTTGCTCCCATTGTCGCTGGCCAGGTACCCGGATGTAGGCCCCAATGCGGCCGTGATCTTGACTCCACACGTCACTATCTGACATGCCCAGGCCCCTGCGGAGGGCGAGGCTGAAAGCCCAGCCCGGCTCGGTCGACGCCACATCGGAGATCATGTCTCTCCACCGCACGGCCTCCCTTTGAAGGAAAGCCGTGTCGCGGCAAAGTCGGTAGGCGTCACCGTCGCCTCTCCCGGCTCGGATGGAAGGTGTGGGTGGTATCCCGCGGTACTCGAAAGGCCAAGGAAGGCGCTCTTGTTCTTCCTCGTGTCGAAAACCCCGGCCCGGGTTCTCAACGAACACTGAGGCGGAAGCGTAGACCGGCCTCACGGGGACTCGGCCTACCGTCACGGAAATATCGGGCATCATTGCGCCATAGCTCAAGCAACGGACCTCGAGCGATCCCGAGTCTTCATCCTCTTGGCCTTCCCGGCCATAAGCCCCGCATCACTGCGAGTAAACACAGCAAAGTACGTCAATCACGGTACTTAATATAAAATGAAAGGCACAAAAGTCCGTCCCAACACGGAAAGCCATGAAAATAACCCGTCACAAAACACGGTACACATTGCACATATTTTTTACAAATAACCCGTCACAAAACACGGCACATGTCGCACATAATTTTCACATAAATTATAATTTTTCCCATGCAGCCCGTCACAAAAACACGGCACACCTTTGTACACATTTTCTCAAAGAGGATTAAGCCCTACACGACACATTTTCAAAAAAAAAAAAAGTCCGTTGACACGGCAAAGGCAGATATAACCCGTCACAAAAACACGGCACATATTGCACATATTTTCCCCACAAAGTCCGTCACCCAAACATGGCACACACGGCACGACACATATGCATAACACAAAAAAAAATCCGTCCCTACACGGCACACACTTTCGAGACAAAACCCGTCCTGAGCAAAACACGGCACATGTCACATTTTTCACAAAAATTATCCTTTACACGATAATTTTTCTCATAATGTACATACATAAATAGCATACGGTACAAAACACCAAAGCATGCATTTCATTAGAGAAGCACTTTATTTTCACAAATAAGAGCTAATCTACACATTTACGCACAAAATACACATACCCACTTGAATTTTTACATGTCCATTTTCAACAATTCATTAAGAATTTCACAAAAAAGGCATAAAAAATAACAAAAAATTCAAAAATGCGAAAAACTAAAACCTAGTTCTAGCATTCAAAAATTCGGACGAGGGAATCAAAGCGGAGCGGATTTCTTACCTCCCAGACGTTCATAGAGCAACGATTATGCACCTCCGGATTCGGATACAAGACATCACGGGTTCTTCGAAAGATGGAGCGAGACGAGATCAATTTCTTTGAAGCTCCATCCGTTGCTCGACCACCTCTTGAGCTGCGTTGTGACGACTCCTTCGAGATCCTTCGGCCCGTGGCAAGCAATTCAAAAAAAAAAAAAAAAATTGTTGATTTTGGTTAACAATGGTGGATTTTTTCTCTCTCTCTCGCTTTGGTTCACGAATTGGAAATGGGAAATGAAGGGGATGCCTCGGTTTAAACCCGGTCAAAACACAGGAGCGCTGTAAATTTCAACATTAGTGGTCAGTCGTACGGACCTCTTTAACGAGGTTGGTCCGTACGGACCTCTTTGCGAGGTGGCCAAATTACTTTCACCTTACTTATAATCTTTGCCTGTTTGTCTAAGGCCTTTTCAGACAAATCCAGTGCGAGAATGGTCCCTAACCCTTCAATTCAATCCCGGCCATCAACGTAAGACCGGTCTCGCCACAGCTCCAGCGGCAATTCAAGCCCTTACAAGGCACGATAAATCCCCCAACGGATGAACAGAAGCCGTCGGCGTAAGGTGCCCGGTCCTCGCCCGCTCAAAACGGACAATTCAAGCCACCGGCGCGTCGGAGTGTAAAGAGCCGAGGTCCTCGCCCACTCAGCGGCAATTCCAACCACCGGCCGCTCAACGCTTAAAGACCAGGTCCTCGCCACCAGCTCCAGACGGCAATTCAAAGCAGAAGGCCATCCAACGGCGTAAGACCCGGTCCTGCGCCCGGCTCCAGCCAATTGACAGAGCCCAGCAGGCCGTCAACGTAAGACCAGGTTCCTCGCCCACTTCAACGGCAATTCAATCCGGCGATCGGCGTAAGCCCGATCTCGCCCGGCTCCCATGTTTTCAATTCAATCCCCGGACCATCAACGTAAGACCCGGTCCTACCGCCACGACTCAGCCGGCAATTCAATCCGGCCGTCGACGTAAGGCCAGGTCCTCGCCAGCTCAGCGGCAATTCAATCCCCAGGCCATCGACGTAAGGCCTTAGGTCCTACGCCCTGCTTGGCAGCGGCAATTCGATCCGACCGACCATCAGCGTAAGAGCCAGGTGCTCGCCCTGAGCTCAACGGTAATGACCGATCCCCGGCCGTCAAGGCGTAAGGCCCAGGTCTCGCCAGCTTCAGCGGAAATTCAATCCCGACCGGCCGTCGGCGTAAGAAGCTAGGTCCTGCGCCAGACTCCACGGCAATTCAATCCCGGCCAGTCGGCGTAAGCCAGGACCTCGCGCCGCATCCAACGGCAATTCAACCACCGTAATCCGTCAGTGTAAGGCCAGGTCCTCGCCAGCATCGGCAATTCCAATCCGGCCGGTCGGTGTAAGGCGAGCCTGCGCCAACTCAGCGGCAATTCAACCGCCAGTGGCCGTCAGCGTAAGCCGGACCTCGCCCCAGCTTCACAGCGGCAGATTCCAACGCGCCAGCCCATTTCAGACGGCAATTCTGGAGAAGCTGACACCTCCCGGTAGCGAATCCCGAGTAGACGCCTCCAGTGCTCAGCCTCCCGAATGCTGTGGCTGGTGTCTGCGTCAGGCGGCAATTCGAGGAGGAGCCAACACGCCGGCCACAGTCCTGAATCCGAGCCTGAGAGACGTATCCCGAAGCATTCGGCGCTGACAACTCGACCAGCTTTGGCCCTGAAAGAAGGTCCGAAGTCATCTTCTCGGCGAAGGGCCCCTACAAGGTCATAAGTCCCGACTGATTTAAGCAGCGTAGCGATCGGATGTAAGCCACAGACCTGCGCCCGCTTCAGCGCGGCAACATGGCATCGGCCATGTCAAAAGAAAGTGGCTTTGAGCTCCTCCCAAACAAGTCAAGAAGGGAAGTGCGTCTGAGGCTGCATGTCAGCCGACACCGTCGTCCTTGCGGCTCGCTTGTGAAACAAGCACTGAAGGAGCCCCAGCGACACCTCAGGAGCACGAGTCCCGAGCCTGAAGCGCCTCCAGAAGTACCAAATGGTGGAAGCGATCACCGTGATCGTCCTTGCCAGCTTCAGCGGCAAGCGCAAGCCTTGGCGATCATCGTAAGTCGAGACCTTCTACTGAACATGCAAAAACACAAAGGCATCTACGCCTCTACTTAATGCACAAAGCGCTGAAGCAGCCATACCTCCTGGCATAACGGCTAGAAGACGATTCAAAGTCCTCATGCGCATCAAGCTGCTCAGCTAGCGAAAGCCGGATGAAAGTCCTCATTGGCGCCGAGCCGCCGCCCGAAGACGATTCGAGATCTTTCAGGCGTGGCTGTGCCGCCGAGAGAAAGGCAGGATCGAGAGATCCTACGGCCTGTGGCTAACGGCTAGCTGAAGACGATTCAAAGTCCTCGCATAACATCAGCTATGGTAGAAAACGATTCAAAGTCCTCGCGCATAACATCGGCTAACGCCGGCTAGAAGACGATTGAAAGTCCTCGCGCATGCGTCAAGCTATGCGGCTAGAAGACGATTGAAAGTCCTCGCGCGTAACATCAGCTTGCTGACTGAGAAGGCGATTAGAAGTCCTCGCGCATAACATCGGCATGCCGCCAGAGAAGGCGGAGGTGAGTCCTCCAGCCGTGGCACCAGCCGCCGCCAGGGAAGACCCAGTTCAAAGTCCTCTCCAGCGTGGCACGGGCACTGCGGCTAGAAGACGATTACAAAGTCCTCGCGCATAACATCAGCTGCCGGCTAGGAGCAGATTCAGAGATCCTCGCGCATGACATCAAACCTCAGCCGAGGAAGACGATTCGAAAGTCCTCAGAAACTCATGGCGCTGAACCACAATCGTGGAAGACGATTCAAGTCCTCACAACTATCTCCAGGCCCGGGAAGGCCTTAACCCACCCGATTAGGAAAATCGTAAAATTTCCATCCCAGGACACCACCACGTCCTCACAATTGACCTCGGCGGTCACCACACTTCAGGGCACCACCACGCCCGCACTCACAGATTTCACGACCTCTGAACTACGACCAGGCTTGATTCCCGCCAGGGATACGTAGGGAGGAAATCCTATCACAGGGTCCAGCCATTGACCTATGCGGTCACCCAGGACACCACCACGTTCTCACCACTGGCCTCGGCAGTCCACGACACTTCAGGGCACCACGCCCGCATTCACAA